>LNAC01000060.1:5329239-5575945 GCA_002007465.1 Ailurus styani | reverse complement strand
CCCCCCCCTTAATTCTGCTTTCTAAGTGTTATAATTTAAGAAAAACTCGCAATGTCTTTTCTCATATAATGCAAATTTGACATGCTCTCTTAAATGTTCTCAGTACAACAGCCAAGAAAGCAACCGATCTGCTGGTAACTTTCAAATGTCTTTGTTGGTTGGTCAGTGAAAGGAATCACGCAGTTCCACAGTTAGATTTGTAAGCGTATTTTATTCTTAATGGTTAGAATGACAGCAAATTGAGATGGAGGAGAACATAGAATAAATTTATCTCTAAGTTGTTGGTGGGTCCTGAAGTTACTGAGAATGAAAACAACAGATTCGGGCAGTTTAGGAATTGATTTAGCAATCAACTATGCCAGCTGCTCTCTGTCAATAACCTCTTTGGTAGTATCCTAAAGTCAAACAACCAGAAAAGACAGGAGACAGAAGGAGCCATTATTTGCTCTTCATGTTTAGATAGTTTACAAAAATGTCAAGCTTCCTATCTCTTAAGAAGTGAATTTGTTATTCTACTTGTAAATTATTTTAATACGATCTGTAAATGTAATGGTTTTTTGTCTTGGGAGCCATCTTTTCTCTTATTTCCCCATTTTTCTGGTTACTCGTGTTCCCAATGATCAATAATTTGGTGTGACTTGATTTTCCATCTTTGAGTAAATCTCGAAAGTGTGTTCAATCTCTGAAAAGTAATACTGAATATAAAGCCTGAATTATTATATTTAGACTTGAGAGTTATGACACACTAAATTTACTCATATTTAGATACAGGCTATGTTATAATTACCTGGTTGGTAAACATAACCTTATTAGAACTGATTCTTTTGTATTAACAACAATGTCCAATTAAATTAAATGAATAATAGCCCATTATTTGTTAGTCAGTATGTTAATATGTGAGGGAGGAAGAGCATGCTTAGGGATATAAATGAAACCTGAGATTTTAACTCAATTTGAGTTTAGTTCAAAATTTTATTGAGATTTTGTGATTTATCTTGAAAACTATGCATTTTTAGTTCTACTCAATTACATTGTTAAAATTCACAGATAAATACAACATTTTATATATTTGCCATGGAAAAAAGTTGATTTCTTTTTTTTAAATTAACTAAAGCATATAGTTTATTCAGTTCCCTTTAATATTTTTTCAGTTTTACTGAGATAATTGACATAGTATATTAAGTATACAACATGATGATTTGCTATATGTATATATTGTGAAATGATTACCACAATAAACTAACATCCAATTTCTCAATAGTTACAATTCTTTTTCTTATGATGCAAACCCTTAAGATCTAATCTCTTAGAAATTTATAAGCAATACTATAGTCACCATGCTCTACATTACATTCCTGGGACTTATTTATCTTGTAATTGGAAGCTTGTACCTTTAGGCTATCCTCACTTATTTCACCCACCCTTCTGGCACACATTAAATTTACTCATATTTAGATACAGGCTATGTTATAATTACCTGGTTGGTAAACAATAACCTTATTAGAACCGATTCTTTTGTATTAACAAAAATATCCAAATAAATTAAATGAATAATAGCCCATTATTTGGGCACCTCTCCTCCTCCCCTCCACTCTGGCAACCACCAATTTGTTCTCTGTATCTATAAATTCTATAAGGTTAAAATTCCACATGTGAGATCATATGGTATTTGTCTTTCTCTGTCTGGCTTATTCCACTTAGCATAACACCCTCCAGGTCAATCCATATTGCTGCAAATGGCAGAATTTTCTTATTTTTATGACTGAATAATATTCCATTCTATTTCTATAGGTGATAGATTGATAGAGAAATAGATTCGAGTTCCTATATATATATATATCACATTTTCTTTATCCATTCATCTGTTGATGGATAGTTGGAAAGTTTTCATATGTTGGTTATTATAAATAAGAGTGCAAAGAGTTGATTTCTAGTAAGATGAGCCATTTTTATCCTATAGCCTCTCCAACTATTCAATACCTTAGAAAGTAGGTATTGACATTTTGGTAAAGAATGTTAGATATTTTTGATGTTGGAAAACAACATCTCAGAGACTTAACTTGAATTCATTATAACTTTGAATATTGAGTTAACATAACCAATGGTCAAAAACATGTATTATTTGTACTTTAAGTTGTCTTCAAATGGAACAAGATTTAAAATGTCCATTAATAATATCACTTTATCATAATACAGTGCACTGCATTTAAGATCTGTTTTTTTAATTATTATAAAATGATATCATTGACTATACATAATACAACATAATAATTTCCTATAATCAATTGAAATTGTTTAGTCCTTACTATTATTCTAAATGTTGTTATATATTTTGTTCATTCTTCATCACTTTACTATTTCTAAAATAAATGCAAAACACAAAGACAACATGCTGCTGGGCAAAGAGCAGCACTGACAATCTGCATACCCGGGTCCTATTTCTAAGTCACTTGGGTGAATTTAATAAGTTGTTCGATTTTAGATTTCAATGTTTGGCACTAAAACACCATTCACGTTGCATCTATAGATACAGAAATATTTGGGCTGAAAAATGACTCAGTGGATAATTTATATAGTCTTCTTTCCACGTAAGGGGACCTGTAGATATTCAGACTATATTGCAAGTATTATATCTTGACTGAACTACTTAATGAAGCTACTTTTCCTCATGTTTGGACTTTAGCTCACTTTTTTCTCATGAGCCATGGTTAAACACATTAATAATGTGTTTCATGTGTTTCTTTTCATGGAAAGATTCTTGTTCCATTCATAAATAAGTAAAGATTCTCACAGAAAGAAAATGCTTTGGTTTGGAACTACAAAGGATTTAAAATAAATAAATAAATAAATAAATAAATAAATAAATAAATAAATAAATAAATAAATAAATAAAATTTTGTTGTTTTGTTGGAAGCATTTTGTACTCAATCTAGAACTAAAAAAAAAACTACTATTCAGTCTGTTCATATGCAAACGTTCTAGAAAGAGTGTGACAGAGTAGCATTGAGCAACATTTACTGATTCACTCATTCAGTTATTTGTTTTTCTCCTTTAATTATTCATTTTCCTTTCCCAAGTATATGCTGCTGTCCCAGATTCTGTCCTTAAGTTGCTCAAAGTCTAGTGAAGATTAGAAAAAATGGACGGTGGGGTGATGGGGAGGAAGAAGAGCCCAAACTTGTAAATAAACAAACAATAAGAAAAGTGCATCCTGGCTGCTCTGGGAACATGTTGAGCTGGGAGGGCCATGTATGAAAGAGAACCAAGGAGGTAATAAAATAGTCAAGTTTTGAGGAATCACTAAAATAAACCCAGTTCTAAGAACTTTCATCAGTGAGAATTTACAGTCCCAGAGATATTTGATTAGATAGCAAGTAGGATATTTGCATTCTAAGTGCATGAGTGCATTCTAAGTTTTTATTTCTTTTAATTGAGACTGCAGTCCATCTAACTTGCCTCATTAATCTCTTTTCCTCCCAGCTTTGACCTCTGCACAAAAAGAAAAACGTATCATTCGTTTTACCTATTTGTCTCCTTCTTCCTTCTTTACTTTCTGCCCCTTGGTTGACTTTGTTTGCAAATAGATTTGCTGTGGGTTTCAAAGATGTATGGTTTAGATAACTAGAAGAATTCAGAAAAATGAAGAAACAGTAATTCTGAAAAATTTTGAAAGCCTCTTACTTGGAAGTCTATCTAGAATTGTGGAAATGAGGTCAGGTAACAAAAAGATTGATTTAAGTAGTGAGCCTTTTTGATGGGCCCCTGAGGTCAATTCAGCATCTAATTAAGCTTAAACATAGCAGGACCAATGAAGAAAACTATAAAACTCTTTATAATATGAAGTAAATACTTACAGAACTTTCAAGGGTTATGAATCATTGATGATAGTAGATAGGATAATTGACATTTATTTTGGCCTTCTGATTAGATATTAAATAAATATAAAAATAAAATGGAATGAAAAAAACCTTAATCTTAAATTGGATCTCCTCTCAATGCATGATTTTGTTAAGCTATTTACATTTCCAGAGAACATTTTTTTCCATCTGAAAAACCAGGGTGTTGGAATAGTTGACTTCAAAGGTCTCTCCTACACTCTAAAATTCTATGATCATGATTCTATGCCTCTGTTTTCATTAGGTCCCAAACATCAGATATTCCATCATAATCAAAGTATAAGGATAAATAGAACAATGATATGATCTTGAATCAATCTTATTTCCTTTCTTTAGTTTACTGTTCCATGGAAAATTATTTCTACTTCATAAATTGGAGATGAAGAGGAAAAAACTCTAATATTACCTTTATCATTTTTAATCAAAAGAATGTATGAAATATGCATTTGGCTACTATTCCATGCTTTCCATCAAAGTGAATATGCAAATATATAACACATGGAAATATTAGGGAAGCTTTTTATCAGGATGCAAAGAAACCTTTCCAGTAGAAACATTTTGGCCTGAAGGAGGTTCTTTGATCTAAGAAGTTGAAGCTTTTAGTGTTTTAAAACCCTTATAGTAGGGTTGTGTAGCCAATTTATACTAAATAATCCACTGCTTAAAACTTTTCAAAAATCCTAAAAAAACTTGATAATTAATTACCAGTGAGATATATTATTGGAATAACCCAATAAAGTAACTATGGCTTCTACATCAGTGTCCTCTACACAAGACCTCTGGCAAAATTGAGAACTATATAACCCAAGTGACAACCCAAGTGACTAAGCAGTTAGTTCATAAACAGCACCTAGCTGGGTAAATGGAAAATTTCTTGCCCTTATCTGGGTGTCCTTATTTGTTCCCAGAAGCTCAAGTAAAACTATTTCTTTCCCTCACTTCCTACATTAAATTCATTTGATAGTCCTAGTGGGTTTATGTCAAAATGTATTCTGAATACATCCACTTACCTACAGCAACTGTGTTTTCCATTGATCACGTATTAAAAAACACCACCCATTACTCTGAATAGCATTCCTTATTACTCTTTCTTGATACATTTTTGATAGGATACTTATTTCCATCTTACTTACTTATTTGCTATTTTTTGTCTGTCCACTAGAATCTCAGCCCCATGAAATGGGTGATGTTTTCTCTACTGTTCACTGCTGTAACTCCATATCCAAGGAAAGTGCCTGGTACTCAATAGGCATTCAATAAATACTTGTTGCATGAATGATAGAACCTCAACCCACCTAATCCAAGCCCGTGTTACTTCCTCACCTGAGTTTTTCAATAGTCTCCTCCTGATCTCTTGCTGCCTGTCATATCCTTTTCTCTACATTATTTTTGTTCACACAACAGCCAGTAATCTTTTAAAAACTTACATGCCTTGCTAAAACCCTAAAAAAAGCTTACCATTGCCCTTAGGACAAATCCAAACTCACTGGAACAGCCTAGAAGGCTCTCATATGAGCCTGTCTCTGTTCTCCATCACCAATGACTTTTAAGCAAGGAAGGCTGGTCCCTACCTTAGAAACTTTTTGTCTTGCTTTACCACCTCAAGAATCCTTTTATCGGAGATCTTTCTGAAGTTTGCTCCATTGAATTCAAGTCAGAACTGGAGTGTGTTCCCCTTGGAGGCAGGGCCACTTCCTATATTACGCATTTGTGCAGTTTGTGTACTTACACATAGACCCCCATTCTGGTTCCTCCATCCCAAGACAGCATGCCCTGGACTGGAGCTGCAACTGCCCAGGAAAGAGCTGTCTCTTAATTTTGCACTAAGTAGGTTTTCCTGGCCAAACCTTGCTGCGATGGACCACATGCACTCGGAAAGGATGCATTTTTCTGATTTGCACAAAGCTTCATTGGTTAGTGGAATCCTGTTTCATGGTGGCCCTACTCTTCCTTTTCTGTCCACTTTAGCATGATCTCTTTCCCCAAGGCATTGTCTGCCTCAAGGCTCTGTTTTGTTGTCCCTACATTCCTGAAATCAGAAATTAACTGTCTTGCTTGTGTTTGGCCTGTCTCCCTCCATCTCTAACATATGCTCCTTAACAACAAGGTCTTTCTCTGTCTTTTCACTGTGCTTGCCCAGTGATTTCATTTGTGCTGTGATGCCCCTGAACACTCACAAAAACCCAATGGGAGCAGAGATTATTGTTCTCTAAGTCCTTGAAACAACTGAGACCTTAGTTAAGTGATAATTGCCTGTTTCCTGAGTACCCCCTCCACAAGACCATGTACAAGGGATGCAAAGTAGCTCTACAGAATTTAGCAATTCATGATTAGCAGGTATAAAGATGCCTGTATTGGAGGAAACACCTCCTAGACCCACCCTCTTCATACGGACTCCTGAACTTCTTCAGGTGGTTCCTTACTGGGGAGGGCCTCATTTCATGGGCAAATTCACAAACCTGGGATTATTATATGAAGGGTCTAAAATTTTTGTTTTAACAAATGGGGTGGGGAAAGAGAGGAATGGTTGACACCCCAAATCCTTCTGATCCCCTCCCAAAACTACATGGCAAGGAAAAGACACTCAGTAAGGAGACCTGGAGATCAAAGTGTCCCTATTTTAATAAAGGACACCAGCACAATCACATGTCTCAGCCCAAGATATAAAACCATATTTAATTTTACTATTTGCTCAATTCCAAACTTTAAAAATGTTATTCCACATGTTATAAAAATACTCAGTCTGGGAACCTTGTGCAATGCATACAACTAATGATACTGCTTTAGCAAATTTAACCATCATTTTCTTACTAAATTCATATCTCCCCACTTCACTGTTAGTCATAGATTCACAACTGATTTTTATGAAACTGAAAGAACAAATAGGAATCTTTAATTATCTTATACAATTGTATTTTTAAAAAATGTAAGTGAATTCTAACTCAATAGTGATTTATTAAAATGACACCTTCTCTATCCCAGAATCTATCACCATTCATTGTTGGCAGTACAGAGGCCTTTCAAAGAGTTTATGATCTTCTGGATGTACTCAGTACCTCCAGGAGAATGCAATAGTGTCCTAAGGAATCAAATATCTATCAGGCATTAGAGGAAAACATCTCCTCAACATTCGTTTCAAGATTTAGGGGGTAGGCTTTAGTTGTATAGAGATGTTGTGGGGAATATCCTTTGATAAAGAAACCAGATGAATTAAATTTTAGTATAGTGAGTTGTTTTTTATACCTCATGTTATCTGAATTCAGCTCCTAGCCTCCTACTTGACTTGAGATTCTGAGTAATTCCATTCATCATTTCTAGCAGTGTAAAGAAAACATTGGTAACTTAGATCATTAGAAGGAATGCACACTGCCTACTATTCCCAGTGGAATTTGACTAAACCAAAAACAATCAAATTGACTTGTGTGAGAAAAAACTCAGAACAATAAAGTATTGGCAGCTTACAAACATGCCATTCAGGTATTATGGAAATAAGCCAGCCCAAATCACTCAAGAAACAAAAATAAAGCCAATTCACTATGTTCGAATGTCAGAGGGATTTTCAGGTAATAGCTTGTAAAATGAAGGGCACCTTTAGAATTCTAACATAAATTTCAACAACGTAAATTGTTCCTGCAGAGAGTAACAGTCGTCAGGAATTCCAAAGGAATATATTCCTAATAAAATTATAAGCTTCTTTCCTGTAAATGAGTTCTGCTATTTCTGTCATGTTTAATTTTATCCATTGTTATGTCTTTGTTTTGTACTGCAAAGTCTGTTTCAAGTCCTCTTGTGTAATTAGATGGGATACAAATTATAAATTCATTATTAGTAGTTTGAGTATTTACTATGTATTGGAGGATGCATTGTTTAATCTCTATAACAGCACTAGAAACTCTCCTCACTTTATAAAGGCCCTAAACTGAGGCTTGGATACTTCATGAGATTTTCAAGTTTACCCAGACTCTAAGTGGTAAAACTGAAACTCTCACATATACAAACTCTCACCATTTGACTTTAAACATACGGTCTTTATACCAAACAGCATTCTTTACTATAAAATTCTATTATTATAATATTATATTAGCAAAATTTATTATATATTTTCAAATATAAAATGGTCTCTGATTTCAACAATATTCTCTGACATCATTTGAACATAAAAGATTGTTCTTCAAGTCATGCGTCATACTCAAGGATGGCGTATCTGATTTGCTTTGGTTCTCCCTACTGCAGCAGACATTTGTTCTGAGCTAATAATCCCCCGGCCAGGGTGACCTATAGCTGTCACTGCGGAGGCAAGAAGACTTCTGGCTTTTTCTTTCTCTTTTTCTTTGATCCTGCTTCCCCGCTGTGTCCATTGCCTCACAACGATACAGTCAGCCATTGCAGGAAGCATAATATAGTTGATAACAGTTGTAGAGAATTTCTGTTATAAACTGGGTATTACACTTTCTGCTGCAGAAGGCACCAGTTTGTTTGTTTTAGGAGTCCTCCGTACTTTGGCATCCACGCCTTGTTTTTACCAGTTTCTCTCTGTGTGGAATCCCTTCCTCTCCTCATTTCTTTACCCAGCAAACCCATTTCAGGTCTTTAAATGCAGGTTATAGTTGATTTCCTCCAGGGGTCTTTCTGCAACATTCCCTCTGTATATGTTATTTCCCATCATCACACTGTAGTAGAGCGATCTATTATAATGATCTAAGTCTGTTTTAGTCCGTACATTGGAAACCTCTTGGAGGCAGAGCTGGAGTTTAATGTTTTTGGTATTGACACATAAGAAGTGCCCACTAAAATGTTTTTAATATAAAATAATGACTTTATAGTTCTTCCAGGAAAATCTAAAAATATTTTAGAGTATACATTATGAATAATTTCCCTGGAAGAATTTCATTTTGAAATAAATTTCTAAAAAGCTTATCAAGACTCTAAAGGATTGTGATTTTACATCATCACTGTTCATGAAAGTATATGACAGGGGAAAAGCAGTGTAGATTGAACAGGAACCATTCCATGAAGATATTTTTGAAAGCCTCCATATTTGGAACAATTGATTTATATTCATGGCCCCTTGTATTTTAAACTTTAAGCATTTAGTTAACTCCTTCCTAAATCTAGATTATCCCTAAATTTAAGAGCTACAAAATATCAACCTACCTTAGAAACAGTTTTTCAAGGACAGCTCTCAAGCAAGACTTGGGAATGGATATCTACAAGTATATATCCCTTTGACTTACAAAAAAGGTGGAGACTCACTGTAGAAGCTTCATGTGTCTCTCCCACCTGCAGTCATGGACCCCCTTATCATAGATGACCCTTTTCTGGCCTTAGCAGTCTGAAGGCAGCTTTCAGCGCCTCAAATCTGAAGCCTCCATGGAAATTCAGCTCCATTTCTTAGTTGCTGAACAGCCTAAAAACCTGTTTACTTTAGTTTTCAAATGGTAAAGTGAAAATACACCTGCATTCTAAGGATCTTGTGCAGATTAAATAACTTAATATATCAAAACTGATTGGGATTGCTCTAGGCATAGAGTGAGCAGTATATAAAGGTTAGCTAGGGAAAACTCATGGAGATCAAACCTTTCTTAGAGTGCTCAGCCTCACCTTGTCTTTGCATACTGAAGGAGGAACTTGCGTGTTGCAAAATGTTTCTTTCAAATCTTTGATCTTGGGAGAAAAAAATTGATAATATGGATTGATACTTTTCTAGGCATATGACCTACATGTTATGAAACAATGTGCTTTTATGCATTCTTGTACATGCTCAAGAATCAACCTGGATGGGTTGAAATCCTCTAATGAGTGGAGACTAACCTCTACTTGGCATGAGGCCCTGGGCTGCTTCCCTTCTCACCATCACAGAACATGGTGTGTGTGAATCTCCAAATGCTCTGCTTGCTAATCCACAACCCACCAGAGCAAACTAATTTTGACAAATTCTAAAAAAGGAAAACTTCCAGTAAGCAGGCAGGTCTGCTGACATTTGATAATATCTAGTTGTCAGTGAGATTTCTAGAAGGTGCTGCACATGCCCACGTCAATTCCTGGGTTTAAAAGAAACACACAGCAGAAATTCGTGGAATGAAAATTAATGATAAAACATTTTGCAAGCATTTCATATGGGATCATATGTTAGTTAATGTTTACAGTTCATGGCCTGGATGGTTTTGGTTAATTAAAGAAATCACTTGGGAGAAGGAAGCACTCAGAAACGTTTGTGGGTTTTTATACAGTTCATAATAAGCCCAGAGACTTGAGGGAGCCTTTCAAGACTCTATAAAACTGAATATATTTTCCCTTTGGCCCATTATTTACTTAACTGCAGGTCATTTATTTTGGCAGGAGAAAATGTACCTGTTCAATATCAAAAGGCCCATGAATTTTAACCTTCTTTTATTGCCCTATTATATCATTTGAGAATTTTTAGTTAAATGAAAAAAAAATGGTGATTTTTCTCTATATTAGGGGTCCTCTCAGCTTCTGTGATTTTTAGTTTCCATAATTTAAAATGCATATTGAAAATAAATTGCCTTATTTGATTGCATGTAGATTTTCCATTAATGAAGTCCAGTAGATATATTTAACATTGTATATACATCTATGGAAAGTAATATATTCAGAAATGGCTCTGAAGATAACGGAACCTGTGTATGTATCCACTTAAAGATCTCACCTAATAACACTTTTCTTATTGCATAATATTATGAATTTATACTTTGGATTATGAATTATGCATGTTGGGGACAGATCTAGCTATTTTAGTCATGGATATTAAATTTCTTAATACTTTTTTTTTCAATACCTACTCCTACATTGTGTGCACAGGACAAAGCCCAGCCTTACCACCTCCATTACCAACAGAACAAGCTTCCAGACCCACTCCGGCATCACCTCCTCTTGAAGGCAAGTATTTTATTTTTCCTAAGGTCTTCTCTATTATAGATAAAATACAATATAGAGAAATAAAATAGTAACAGCAGAAACAACAAAATCCATATTTTCTCAAGTAGTTTTAGTATCTCTAAGCTGCAGGTTACTTTCCCTTAAATTACAACTTGTTGCTTTTTGGAAAACCAAAAATTTCCTCTTAAGATTTTATATTGGTAACTATCAGCTTCCAGAAGAATGACCAGCTTCATACACTGGAAATCAAGGCAGAAAGTATCGGGACAAATGGATAAGGATGTATCTTGCAATTCTTGAAGTTTTACCACAACTTGACCAGTTTAGTGTCTTAAGACTCTGGTGCTAGAGTTTCTGGGTTTGAACCTGAGTTTCATCTCTTACCATTTGAGTAAATTTTTGGAAGTTACTTGAATTCACTATTCATGAGTTTTGTCCTCTATAAGATGGGTCAAGAATAGTACTCATCTCACAGAGTTAGTGTGAGGATAAAATGGTGTGTGTGTGAGTGTGTGAGTGTGTACCAGTTTACAAGTGCTTTATAAAATTAGTAGTTAATACTACCACTAGTAATTAGTTCTTCAAAATATAATGCTTCAGGATTGGCAAAATTAGAAGAGGGAAATGTCATCATAATTAATTTTGCTAGAAATTCAGAATCATTTGTCTTCACTGATTTATTCAACTATAATTTATTAAATCCCAGCAATGAGATCACATCAGGTATTGCCCAAAGTACTAGGGATTCAGAGAATAATAGAAAATAGTTCCTGTCCTATCAAGACTCAGTTTACAGATATAAAATTAAAAGTAATTAAAGAGGAGCCAGATATAAAACACAAGTAATCAAAGCCAAGTGCACCATTAGTTTTTTGCAAGAGAGAAGATAGAAGTCTTCTTCAGACCCTCACAGCACCTCTTCCACTCACTCCCAGCTCTGTCACACCTGAAAGGGACACCAGCCTGCTTGTCCAAGTTCTAATCCCATCTAACAAACAGCTATCCTATAGACTTTGGTCACCCCCTGAGACCAGAAGTTTCATTTAGCAGGAAACACAAGCAGTCACTGGCAACAGAGAAAGAACTGTCTGGTGGAAAAAATTCAGGGTCGTAGGATCTGGAGTATAAGAGAGAAAAAAACCCAGGTGGCCACACCCTGTCGCCCCCACAGCCTCCTAGACCGAGGGCAAGACGTAGCCAGAGGAGTGTAAAGCACACAGCTTGCACCAGGTGCCCTGGTTGCTGGCTTCTAAGAAATGTGCTGATTACACAATGTGATAACAACCAAAAGAAAAAAAAATGTTAATCCTGAGCATTGTGGAAGCTTAGAGAAAAGACGGCATAGCTTTTCTTGGAAGAGGTGAAGAGGACCCCAGGGAAAACTTCTCTGCAAAGGTCACTATGGAGCCAAAGTCCCAAGAATAGGGAAGAATGAGCAAGGAAGGCAAGAACATTACCAATAAAGAACTGGCATATTCAAAGGCATGAAGATGTGAAAGAAAGGATTTTGGTCCAGAGAAGCAGAAGTAGTTCAGCATGGAGAGAAAGAAGGTGTGGAGAGGGTCTGGGACAGCTCATAGAAAGGCATGCAAAAGACAGGTTGTGATGTGCCTTGTAGGCTAAGCCTGAGATTTATTTGTATCTTAAACTTTTTATTATAGAACATGGAATAGTAAGGAAAATCTGCAATATACTCAGCCTGCAGATGCATTTATCAACATTTTCTCTTCTGGCCTATCCAAACTTTCTCTTCTTTCCTTTCTTTCTTCCTTTTTTTTTCTCATTGTGTTCTTATTTCTTGTGCAAATCTCTAACATCATGCTATTTCACCAAGCTAAGGAATTTGTATTTCCTTTTAAAATTTTTGACACATTTACATGGTTCAAAATTTAAAAGTTACCAAAATGACATAGGGTAGAAAATCTCCTGCTTGGCCCTATGCACCAACTACCCAGTTCTCCTTACAGGAGACCAATGTTCTTTCCTTTCAGAGAGATTCTGTGCATATACAACCATAAATATTTCCTCCTCAGCTAAGAGATTTTAATTTTTTTTCTATAGAAGACAAGGAATTCCTCATGGATGGGATAGACATGTTCATTTTAAAAGATTAATTTGACTGCCATCCTGCTGGACTAGACAGGTGACATGAGATTGGCTACAGACACTTGAGAAGAGAAAATAGTCCAACCAATTTGCAAAGCAGAAACTAAACACTGGTGTAATAGATGGAGAAAAGCAGATAGATCAGAAAAGTATACAGAAAGGGAATCAGTTGGTCAAAGTATCTGATTAATTTAGATGCTGAGATACAACAGGTGATAAGAATGACTCCAGCTTTCTGAATTAGATATCCAGGTAGACAGAAATGCTTTTCACTAAGACAGGAAACCACTGAAATAAAACAGGCCTGGGGAAGAGAAGCAGGAAGGTGATGGGTTCAGGACATTCTGGGACATGGCATATTCCCATGGGACATCCAGATAGAATTACTGAGCAGGCCATTCTAAATTGGCATATGGAACTCAAGCAAATATCATATGGCTGTTATCCGGGAATTATATACTCACATAACGTGTCCTCTCCTCTATACTTTATGTATCTTCTATCCCCCAAGCCCCATTCCCAAATGAATCTTCAATAACGAAGAAGAAACATCTGAGAAGTTCAGTTCATTTCATGTATCCTCCAAACCTCTCTTACAAAAGGGACCCAGGCATTATTGATCATTTCTTGTTACTTAGAGAGATTGTGGGAACCCTGTGTCTTTAAAAAACAATATAGTAATTTATAGCCTGTGCTCTGGAATCACACATACCTGGATCCAAATTCTGGTTCTGCTGTTTTCTATCTGGATGAACTTAAATGTGATTAACTATAGTTTCAGCCCCTTTATTGGTAAAATACTGACACTCATATTACCTATCACAGAGAGGTTTTGTAAAGATAGAATAAAACTATAATGACTTCAGCTTTTATTATTGTGTTCGATATTGATAAACTTAGGAAGTTCTCCTTCTATTGGATTTTATTGACTTAACACAACTTTTCACAAACAATAATTTGAAGATCACCAGCACCAAAATCAACTGTGAAACTTGTTAAAAATTCATATTCCTGTCATATCTTAGATCTAGTGAATCAGATTCTCCGGCAATTCAGAGAGAAAAAAAAAATCTCTATTTTTTAACCAGGTCCTCAGTTGAGTCTTGCACACATTAAATTCAGAGAACCTTTTGTTTATGTCCATGTGTAAATAAACCTTACAGATCTAACCAATTGTTTTACACCAGACACCTGAACTTGGTAGCCTGTTTCAAATAGTCTTTTCTCCATTTTATCTAAATTAAATTAAAATAATTAAATTAAATTTAAATAAATAAATACACCTTAATTGGTTTTAATATATGCATAATTTTAAATAGTTAATAATTTAAATTATAAATAAATTTAATCTGAATGCCTTGGTGAGAGATGGATTATCCTATTGACCACAAGCCTAATGATCTTTTTGGCTATATATTTATGTTTCACATTGTCATTGGTTTGGGGAAGAATTTAGGTAGCTGGTCAGGCAATGTTTTCCTAAGTCATGTTCCAATATCAGCGTGTTCTGTGCACTTCTGGCCAGATCCTGACCAAGTCACACCTGTAGTTCTGCTCTCTTCAACTCTCATTTGTTTTCTGTACTTAGATGCATTTTACATTTGATATTTCAAAACCCTGTAATGTAGACATTGTTAACGATTAACAAAGGTAGGCTTGGAGTTTATTTATTCATGCTAAGTTAGTAAATAGCAGATCTGGGATTTCAGTCCTAAATTTCTAGTTCTATGCCCAAGGTTCTTTCTAGTATATTACTATGCAGACATCAGCATTTGAGGATCCTACCTTCATGTCTTCTGAGACATCAATCAGTTTTAGAAGATGAAGACATAGTTTTGTGCTTTAGATTTCATGCACTTCTGCAATAGAAACATCATGCTCTGATCTTAGGATAGAGTACCCTAGCAAAGCTTCTCAAAATGTCAGGTGCACACAGATCACCGGGGGATCTGGACTCAGATTTGGATGCAGATTTGGATTCAGTGGTCAAGCCTGAGAGTCTGCATTTTTTACCAAGCTCCCAAGGATTGCTGATGCTATTGGTCCAGGACTACATCTCAGTAGCGAACGCCCAGGTGATTTAGAGGGAGGTGGAGAGCAACTGAATATTTCTAAAAATGCTTTTCCTTAGTATTTGTCACCTGAATGTCCTATAGTTGGCCAGAGGTCCTTCAGAATGACTAAAATGCCACTCATGGAGAAATTTTTACTGCTATTTGTCTGGGAGAGAACAATAGTTTTCAAGTCAAGTACCTAAACATTCCAGAAAGGCTTACAAGAGAGCAAGAGAAATGCCAGTGGGAACGGGGGAAAGGTTACATTATACTTGCAAATTATAATAACCTACTGTATAGTATGTAAAATACTTTGATTTGGCCAGCTACACAAATGTAATGAATTAGTAGTTGCGAATTTTAAATGAAAATCCCATATCATCTATAAGTCAGTGCTATATCAATATCAATCTAAAAAAGGAATTCACTTCGTCATTAGAGATCACAATTTAATGTAAAGTGCATGTAAAATCTTGCACCAAGACTCCAAATCAATAATACTTCTTGAATATTTAGAGAAGAGCCCAGGGCTAGTCCAAGGTTTGAAACTTTTGCCTCCTGTCCCAAACTGCTGCAGGCACTTTTATTTGGCCCACAGAGATTTTTTATTTACTGAGTTTAAGTGTGGTCATCTTGAATAAGGGGACCTTCCTACTGTCTCCATCAACTTCCAGGCATCTGCTTCACCCATTCTCTCACTTGGCTCCAGAAGCCATTTCTATGTGGTAATTATGTGAAGACAGTTTCCTCTTGAAAAAACAATTTCTTAAATTCCTGATCAACCCTTAATGTCTTGGTCTGCAAGAGCTGCCAAGAAAAAAACACCACCATTTGGGTGACTTAAACAACAGGAAATTATTTTCTCATAGTCCAAGGTCAGAGTGCCATGATGGTAGGGTTCTGGAAAGAAACCACTTTCTGACTTGCCGATGTCTGCTTCTTGCTATGTTCATATGGTGAAGAGGGAGCGCTGGTGGCCTGTCCTCTTCTTAGAATAACACACTGCTATGAGATTAGTGTTCCACCCTTATCACCTCATTTAAGCTTCATTACTTCCAAAAGGCCCAATCTCCAATACAGTCATATGGGGGTTAGGGTTTCAACGTATGGATTTGGAGGAGACACAATTCAGCCCATAGTACTTGGTAACCTCTAAGCCTAGTTATTAGTAAAGCAGCTTAAATACTTACCTCATACAATTAGAGTTGTCTAAATATTTGAATACTCAACAGTTTACATTTTGCCTATCTATTATACGTGGTTTTACACTAGTGTAAATTCCCAACTTGCATCATCTTTTGTAAAGTCTTGATATTGATAGGAGTCAAGTATTTTTTAAATGTCTTAACTGGACTCAAATATAACTGACTCATCCTGAAAATAATAAAACGAAAGGAGTAATCTCATCACTGGCAACTATATCATTTACCTAGCTAGTAAGCAGATTATTAAGAAAAAATTTTTAGAATCCAGTTGAGAGAGAGAGAGAGAGGGAGAGGGAGACATCAGACTCACATTTCATTTGGCATTTGGACTGTAAGAGCTTATGTTACCGGAGATAATTTGACACAAAACTGACAAGTGACTCTCTCATTGCCCCAGTGTTCAGAGGACAAGGGAGAGCCTATAAATAATAGTGTCACCTTAAGTTTCATTGGATTCTAATTCTGTTGTTGTTGCAAGATAGACACAGATCAAGCAACTCCAATTCCTCAATTTGAGGCAGATTTTGATAGATTATTTAAGTGTTTGACTCCATTTTATCTCCTACCAGAGGTTCATAAAACACCAAGTAGCAAATGTTTTGCCTGTCGGTCTGTCACTTGGAAAAGGATGTGTCATTTGTAAAGTGGGACACCTAGGTTTCCACTGTTATATTTAAAGAGAGATTTAATTGGACATTTCACCCTGGAACCCAATACAATGTTTAAGTGAATAACATAACGATATTGCAAGATGACGAGGCCTTTGCTAGTCCCTCCTTTCAGTTCCCAGAGAAGGAGTTTTCGCACTGTGGACACGCACGGAGCAGCTTTCCAAGGAGCTCCACGTTATCAGGCGGGGCTGAGATCATGGGCCTTGTCAGGGCGTGCAGATGTGCTGCCTGCGACTTCATTAACATAATTGATTAGGAACTAGGACATATTTAGTATTAATCAAGCTGTTTTTAGTGAGGCTGATTATGCGCAGTCCTTGATGCACTATTTTAGTCTGGAACTTCCTTAGGACCAAGTTGCAAGAAAATGGTATTACGAGAAACAGGAACTTAACTCGTGGCACTGAATTGTGCTTTTTGATTTGAGGAAGGCAGATGTAACAGGTCAAAACGTAGGAGCTTAAACATTTTTGGCATTTTTTGGTTTTCAAAAAGCAGAGCTTATGTATAGACTGAATTATTAAGTGTGTTCATGGGACATTGGAAACAATTCACCATTTTATCACTAGATTTGAAAAACCGTGGACCTTGTTATGAGTGAAACTGTTTTCTGGTCTGTGAGGCCCTTTAAAGCTTATTTGTGTGTTCATAGCACTTAAAACAAAGAAAATGAGTTTCTCACAGCACTCAACTCCTTCTTGGAAATATTGGGGTGCTTCTTATGTCAGGCTATTTGTCTCATGCTTTGAAGTTGTATCTCGCCTTCCTTCAGTTTCACTCTACTCCCCACATCACATGCTTTGCACATCATAATGGAGTTTTTATTGCTTTAAATATTTGGGTATGAAGACTAATTGTGTTATTCAATCACTTGCTTCCTTTGACTCCTACTGTATTTTTTAGGCTATATTTGGCCGTGGAAATTTGGCTACAGTTACACTAAACAGATACCTAACAACCACTTCGTGTAATCATTTTGGGCATTGTCAATTTGTATTTAATTATGGGCATAATTTAAAAGGAACTAACTTAAATATAATATTAATTCTCATATTCTTTCAAAAGAGTGTTACATTTTGTGACAGAATTCCCGTGTCTATTGGGAACTCCAGGGGGGTGAAAAGCCTACAAGTTCTAAGGGTCACTATAGTTAACCACTTATTTCAGTAAGGGAGCTGATCTGTTCAGTTCTTTCCCTGAATGAAATGGCAACTGTTAAATTCACATTACAGGTTATTCTTACTTTTAGTGTGAGAGCCACTTTATCATCCAGTGTTTATCAGAACTGTATTTCTCAGGAAGGGTTCGTGCCTCACTGCTCTCAAACAGAATCCTCAGTGATTAAACAAACACCCACCCATCACCAAAAAAAGCTGCTTCATAAAATCATAGTATGAGCACAGTTACCAGATATGATCCCATTATTTTTTAATCAACAATGAGAAAGATTTTTTCTTTCCCCCTACTCAACATGGACATCCCCCCAAAATATCATGTTTTTGTTGTCATTGTTCTCTGATGAATAGACTTCCACCCACATGTAATTACTGAACATTTAGTGTAAAATTGCCACAACTTTTCTGTTGTGGCAAATCTGTGGACAGAAGAAGTTACATGATCCCTTGCTAAGTATATATCTTCTTAAATCACTTTTTAAAAAAGAATTTTATTTACTTATTTGAGAAACAGAGAGCAAGCACAAGTGGGGAGAGGGGTAGAGGGAGAAAATCTCTAGCAGACTCCTCACTGACTTGGGAGCCCAATGGGGGCTTGATCCCAGGACCTGAGATCATGACCTGAGCAGAAACCAAAAGTCAGACACTTAACCAACTAAAACACCCAGGGGCCCCTCCTTAAATTACTTTTAATATTCCATTACAAACATACAATTTGCATAAATAAAGCCAAATATAACGTGAATAAATACTGTATACCCTATCATCTTCTTGAATAAATATACAACGGTACTTAGTATGGCAATTATAAATAATGCAATAAATGCCATCTCCCATGTGTGGGCAAAAGAACTCTAGAGAGAGACCAAGGACCCAGCTTCTAATCTCAGCTTTGACACTAGTCAGTTGTATGATCTTTGACAGATGGGTCTCCATTTCTTCACCTTTAAAGTGTGGGACCAGAACTTGGATGGTCTCTTGAGTCCCTTTCTGCTCCCAGCCGAGATTTCAAGTTTATTGTTTTCAGGCTGGTTGGTAATAAACTGCCTGAAGAGCAAAGAGAAGACTGCATGGCTTTGCATAGTTATTAAATGGCTACCATAGATATGTACAGTATGGTTGTGTTCTGGATAGAGATGTCTACTTCTTGGGGCAACCAGGCATGCCCCTATGCAGTGAATAATACTATGAAGCATTATTTACTGATGTACAAAAGGGAGTTGCACAGGTCATAAAGGCTGTAAAAGTTAGGAGGAAGATGAGATATGAGTGAGGCAAGGCCATGCAATGAAATCACAAGACTTGCATTGGGCCATAAAGAGTGAGTTGGTAGGATTTGTGTAGAGGAGAAAGGAGCATTATAAGAAACTTATTATAAGATTATTTCTTACCATAGGATGCATCCGAGGACAATGTTCTACAGGAGCTAGTAATGTTTTATTTACAATTCTATTAAACCAAGAACTTTATCACCTTAGCTCTTCAGTGAGATATCTCCTGAGAAGCAAAGAGCATAAAATAATAAAATAGAAATTTGGCCCCAGTTCTTATTCCATTAACTCTATGACACAATAAATTTTATTGAACTTTAGACCGATACAATATTTTTCTTTGATTTTGTGGTGAAATAAACTTATACCTTTCAACAATTTTTAACGGAATTGACCTTTAGTTATAAATTTTGATAAAATATATAAACCAAACTACTTTCCCTACTTATTTAACTTAGAAAGTTGCTGACACAACTGAAGGAAACAATGTATATAATGACTTAGCAGATTTTCTTTATTTTTCTTTTTTCTTTTTTTCTTTTTTTTTAAGATTTTATTTATTTATTTATTTGACACAGAGAGAGAGAGATCACAAGTAGGCAGAGAGGCAGGCAGAGAGAGAGGGGGAAGCAGGCTCCCTGCTGAGCAGAGAGCCCGATATGGGCCTCGATCCCAGGACCCTGAGATCATGACCTGAGCCGAAGGCAGAGGCTTTAACCCACTGAGCCACCCAGGCGCCCTTTTCTTTTTTTTTATTAAAGATTTTATTTATTTATGTATTTGAGAGAGAGAGAGTAAGCACAAGCCGGGAGTAGAGGAGGAGCAGAAGGAGAGGGAAAAGCAGATTCCCCACGGAGAAGGGAGCCCGAACAGAGGCTCCATCTCAGGACCCCAAGATTGTTACCTGAGCCAAAGGCAGATGCTTAACCAACTGAGTCACCCAGGTGCCCCAACTTAGCACATTTTCTAGCACAGTTATGCACTCAACCATTAGTTGCTATTATTATTATCATGTTTTAATCACGGAAGTTCTGCAATATGTATAATCATTAAATTTTATGGTAGTTTTTAAATTGGTCTCTACAGAAGATAGTAAAGTAATTGCATTAATGACATTAGTCAGTATATGTGAAACTCTAGATAATTTCTTAATACAGGCCTTAGGTCATATCCTGAAGAGTTTTGCATGCACAGCTAAAGATTGTACACCCCCTCATGGACTGCATGAGCCGGCTGAAGCACTTGAACAAAGGAGGAGTGTAATCAGATTTGCATTTTAGATTACTGTGTCAGCTATAGAAAGAATGGATGGCTGAGGGGTGAGGATTGGGGGTATGGAGATGAAACAGTTATAGGAGCCTACTGGTTATGGGGAAAAATTATGCTACTTATCTTTTAAACAATCCCACTTAAACCTCAAAACAATGTCAAGCAGTGAATATGATTTCACATCATTTTAGAATTTAGAAAAGATCAGAAAAATCAAATAAATTGCCTAAGAGAACACAGCTATAACAATGATATAGCGTTTGAAGTGACCTTCAAACAATGTGGAGGTCAGGGGCACTGCCAGTCCTTCCCCTGGTGGCGGAAAATCTGTGTACAACCTGACCCTGTGAAAACTTAACTACCAATAACCTACTGTTGACTAGAAGCCTGTTGACACATAAACAGTATTCCTAAACTAGAGAAAAGAAAAATATTATTAAGAAAGTCATGAGAGAAAATATATTTATAGTACTATTCTGTATTTGTAAAAGAAATCCACATGTAAATGGACCCATGTAGTTCAGACCTGTGTTGTTCAAGGGTCAGCTGTAATTGGAATTGGAAGCCAGGTGTCGCATATCTGGATTTAGTCCATTTCCATTATCTTAGACTAGCAATTAAGTGTTAGGACTGAGTGCGATTGCTAAAGTCTTATCTGACCTGAGTAAATGAATGGTGTCAAGAATAAGAACAGGTTTGGGGAGAGATAATGAGCTCAGTTTGGGGCTTGCTGAGTGTATCCGCATTCCTGACACATCAAAATGGGTGACTAAGACTGTTTAATGAATGTAGTATTTATAAAGGTTTTTGCAGAATTATGGTGAAGCATCCCAGGGCTAGGAAAAACAGGGAGCTTTTATCTGTCCTAGGCCTGAAGAGGTAGGGGAATGGAGTAGTTTCCAAAACCAAAAGTCTTATAACTCTAAGACAGAGATGCCCAATCAGAGCTATGTCCTTCATTATAAGAACACACCATCAAAACTCTGAGTTTATCCTCAAAACTCTGAGTAATATCCTCAATGAGCCTGGGAGGGAGTTGGTAAATAACTCTTTTTTTTCTGCTCTATTGTCTCTTGATGTTGCTTCCATAAGCCAAAAATAACCCAAATCTAGAGGGCGAGGGGCTTAGTTAACAGTCCATAAAGATCAGGGTGGAGCCTGGATCTGGATTAAAAACGAACACTATGCCACATATCAGGCAGCAAGCTAGGCTCTGTTCATACAAATGGTCGTTTCTGGTGGACCACTGAATATAGGAGTCTGGAGTTTATAAATGAGGAGATATAGATACTGGTGTCATAAACTTAATCCAAGCACAGCATTTCCTGAAGTCTATTATGAGGATCTCTAGTTGCATGATATTCTTGGACAAAAAAAATTTTCATATGTTACATTCCCCTCTTGTTCACAATGTACAGTAGTATATGAAGAATCTCATACATGAATCATGGTTATGGATAATGTTAACATATTGAAACTTCTTATTTTTACATTATTTTAAATTTATAGAACAGTTATAAAGATAATACTGAGACACTTGTATGTTTTCAACAGGTTTCTTCTAATGTTCACATTTTCCATAACCGTGGTTCATCTACCAAAACTAACAAATTAACTTTGGTACAACACTGTTTATTCAACTTTCACCTTCCAATGGCTTGAAAAAGATTCTTTAAAAAAATGATTACTTACATGTGTGATGGATGAACAAATATTAACATAAATATTCTCAGTTTTTCTCTTCCACCTTAACATCTAAGGAGTCTTCTCGGGTTACCTGGTCAGGTCCCAAGTGTCTGTGTTCTGCTCAGAATGGGAAAGCATTCGGCGAAAGCAGAAAAATTGGAAAGAATCCAAAGAATTAAATGTATTCATGTTGAAACAGAAAGGGTTAGTCCCCAGAAGAAAATAAAAGATTTGGACAATAAGAAAAGAGGAGAACCTGGGTGGCTCAGTCAATTACACGGCTGCCTTTGGCTCAGGTCATGATCCCAGGGTCCTGGGATGTAGCCCCACGTCAGTTTCCCTACTCGGAGGGAAACCTGCTTCTCCCTCACCCTCTGCCTGCCACTTTGCCTAGTTTTGCTCTCTATCTCTCTGTCAAATGAATGAATAAAATCTTCAAAAATAAATAAATAAATGGAGGTCAAGAGAAATAAATAGGAGATCCAGCATGTGCTAGAGGAAGTTTTTAGTGTGCTTTTGGGAGAGAGAAGTGTTTGGGGTGGTGGGGAGGGAAGAGCTGTCATGAGGAAGGGTTGGACAACTTGAATAAGATAGTGAATCTTTAGACTGTCTTGCTTGGGGTCCTACAACATCAGCTATTTGAAAATCTTCAGGAAAGATTTAAATTTATCTTCAAAACTTCCTGGAATTTTACTTTATTTTTATTTTTTTTAAACCTTTCCTGGAACTTTAGACTCTTGTTTCTTTTAATTGCAGCACTATGCTAGGGCTGAACATGAAGTAACATAATCATATTTGAGTTAATATATTAGAACCAGTGTAATTCACCTTAATATTGTGAAAAAGTAGGTAAGTCTTAATAACTGATTGTCAAATAAATTTTTAAAGAAGAAATACATGACCGGGGCACCTGGGTGACTCAGTAGGTTAAATTTCTGTCTTTGGCTCAGGTCATGATCGCGGAGTCCATGATCAAGCCCCCCCATCTGGACCCCCACTCAGCAGGGATTCTGCTTTTCCCTCTGCCCCTTACCCCACTCATGCTCTCTCTCTTTCTTTCTCAAATATATAGTAATAATAATCTTTAAAAGAAAGAAACATAAAACCAAACAGATGGAAGAGGGTCAAGAAAAAGGGAAAGAAGAATGGAAAGAAATGGGAGTTTCCCATGGATCATGAATTATAAATACATTTTAGTAAACATCAAACACATTTCATAAGAATCTTGCATCTCTAAACTTAGAATTTTCCCTTGTTATTTGGTTTGATTTCCCATTATTGATTATTAAAAAGACCTTTTGTGAAAACCTTTAACTTTTTCCTATTGAGAGAAGTTTTTTCTCCCTGTACACATCTGACGATATAGCTGGGGGGTGTCTGTCTGATTTGACCCCCAGGAGCAGCATTTACTCTGGGCATCCAAAGGTAGCACCCACGAAGCAGGAAGCCGAAAAGGAGCCATCTGTTGACCAGGATCTGCTATCTGTTGTCTCAGGGTTTTCTCATAACTTTTATCATGGTATCAAAAAAGTTTTTTCCCTGTATTTTGATCTATAAAGGACCAGAGAGGAAGTTAAGGATGACGTGGGTTGTGAATTTGAGTGAACTTGATCTAATAGTAGCTTTCTTATTATGGAATTCTGATTGGAACCCTCCCATGCCAGCAAATTTTTCTCATAAAGCATTTTATAAAAAAAGAACTGGGTCCCTCCAAAGCTCTAATTTGTAAGTACCAGTTTTTCTTTATAAAACATTTATTTGTTATTTGTGTCAGCTTGACCTAAATGTTTCTTCCTAGTATATGAACTTGTTACAATTCCAAAAGATATTTTTCTTCCTCTCTAGAACAAAATGAGGCTTTAAAGCCAGGTCGGATTTAGCCAAATGGAGTAAAGAGTCTTGACAATTGTTCACATAATAAAGGCTGAGGGTTGCTCGCTTCAATTAGTTGTGGATTTTAAATGTTTTTAATGCTTTTTTTTTTCTTTTTGGACTTAATGTTTTTAACATTAAAACATAAAAAATTTTTGATCTACTAGAATAGACATTACATGTGGAAGGAGAAAACAAAAGGTTTTGTTACTCATTTGGTATAGTTTGTGAGAGATGATGAAATTTATGTAGCCCGTGAGTTAAAATAAACTTGAATTCATAATACCCAGTGCTTATTTTATCACATGCCCTCCTTAATGAATCACAGGCCTGTACCTCTGAAACTAATAATACATTATATGTTAATTAATTGAATTCAAATTTTTAAAAGTTAAAAAATGTATATTACTTAGTAAAAGAATGCAGTCTGGAAATTTGTGTGTGATTCCAATTATATGGCATTCTGGAAAAGGTAAACTATGGAGATACTAAAAGGATTAATGTTTGCCAGAGTAAAGAAATACCTCATTTTGGTTACAGTTTGCATTTCCTTATTGGCTAATAATGTTGAATATCTCTTTCATGTTTATTAGACATTTGTGTATCATCTTTAATGATTTATTCTACTCTTTTGTTTTAATGGAGCTGCTGTATTTTATCATTGAGTTTTAAGCTTTCTTATATATTCTGGATAAAAATTCTTTCTATGATTTGTAAATAAAAAAATAGAACTAAAATAAACCTGAATTCAACATATTAAAACAATAACTTTAAAGTTGTATTCTCGGCAATGATACTTGTTTCTTTTTAATATTGATGTCCATTAAGCATTTTTTTAATTGAAGGTTTTGATTAAAAATAAGACTTGTACATGTGCCCAATATACCTAACTTCTAGTAATTTTCAAGCTAATTATATTTGCAAATAACGATGAAGTCTTTTTAATTTATTCAGTAAATCAAGTCTTAACTTCTCTATAAAAATGGGAGTATCTTTGAAATGGCACTATAAAGTGATGTAGATTTCAATTTTGAATGATAACCAGCTTTTTCTCTAAATATTGATGATTTCATCACAAAAAGAAAAAGTTCAATTTTCTGAGGTTTCTAGGCATTCTTGACATTTCAGATGTAATGGAGTACTTTTACAATCCATTTCCAAATCAGATAAATGTGAGAAAAAAATTAAGTTGAAAATATGAAGAAAGTAATCTTTTAGAAATAATATGATATTGAAAATGAAAAGGTATTAGAAAAGAATCTTATATTTGTTTTTCTTACATTTATAGAAAAATACACTGGAAATATTTACAATAAAAGATCTTGAGTAAACCAATGATTTCACATAAAAATAAACTTTAAAAATACTAAAAGAGTTCTTCCAAAGGCACCAAATGTCAGCAGCACCAAAAAAACAAAAGCAAAAACAAAGACAACCAATGAAACAAAAGCAAAAGGCCACAAGGGAAACAACAAAAATTGCCATTATACTCCACGAAGCTACCCAGAGATAAGTGTGTGGAGATGGAGAGCTTCTCACTTAATGGAAGTCAACAGATTTTGAGCACTTGCTCTCTCAAATGTAAAAGCATTGAGGGGAAAAATAAAAACCAGAGTCTTTCTGTCTCATCTCTCCCCCCCCCCACACACACACACACTCTGAGGCTGCCTTTGTTCTTTCACTTCTAGATAGAAAAGTGAAAAAAATAAATAGGTGTGGCAACTTTCATCCATATAGATGTAACCCATTTAAAGCAGCAATGTCCACAATAGCCAAACTATGGAAAGAACCTAGATGTCCATCAACAGATGAATGGATAAAGAAGATGTGGTATATATATACAATGGAATACTATGCAGCTATCAAAAGAAACGAAATCTTGCTGTTTGCAACGACATGGATGGAACTGGAGGGTATTATGCTGAGCGAAATAAGTCAATCAGAGAAAGACAATTATCATATTATCTCTCTGATATGAGGAACTTGAGGGTCAGGGTGGAGGGTCATGGGGGGGTAGGGAGGGAAAAATAATGAAACAAGATGGGATGGGGAAGGACACAAACCATAAGAAACTCCTAATCTCACAAAACAAACTGAGGGTTACTGGGGGGTGGGAGGGTAGGGATAGGGTGGATGGGTTATGGACATTGGGGAGGGTTTGTGCTTTGGTGAATGCTGTGAAAGATGTAAGCCTGATGATTCACAGACCTGTACCCCTTGGGCAAAGAATAAAAATAAAATTAAAAAAAAAAAAGTAATGAATGCACTTACCTAAGACGCTTTTGTCATTTTCGAGAGGTTTGAGGGTAGTCTACCTTATCCATTTTAAATATCAAGTTTAATTAACAAAAGATACTTTTTTGCAACTTGAAGTGTATCAAAGAATGTATCTCTTTGCATTCCCTTTGTCTACGAAATTCAAAAACAGGAAAGAATTGTGGTTATGGCGGAGCACTGGGCTGTGAGGGGACTGAAAGCAGTTCTGCAACACACAGTAGAAGTAGGAACTTCTGTCCTGCCCGGGGGCCGTTCGCTTTCCAGGGTCTGATAGAATACTTCCACTTTAAGCTTCACTTTCCACTTGAAGCAGGGAGAACAGGGTGTGCGGTTATGCTTAGTTTGGAACCCTTGTGTCATTTCTGGGAATTGGGAAGTTGGGCAAGTGACTCTTTGCTGAGCCAATTTTCTCACTGGTTACCGGATGTATAGACTTTTCACCTGAGGACCAAGTAAATGCTGATGCTGGTAAGGTCATGTGCTTTCCATCTGTTAGTGTAATTTCCTTTCACCTTGAAAGAAGTAACATTTTAACCAAAATTTTACATATATATATATACATTTATATATTTTTTCTTTTTTTGCCTGGCTCTGACCACATAAAGTAATTATTGAGATCCCTTCTCTGCAATTCTTTTGAGGCTTAATGAGCTGGCTTAGTGTCTCTTAAAAAAGTTCTGACTTATGGTGATCAGATCTGGAGTCCGCCGGAACATTTTGGTCGTGAATGGTGCTGTATCACTAAGAGTTCTCAGCCAATGTCTGCAGGACCCCAGCAGTCTCTGGCCCTGGGATCCTTCAGTGGGCTTCGGTAGTGACACCTGCCACTCTCCATCAGAGCCAGACCATTTCAGACTCTGTGCTTACTTCCCCCAGAAGTAGCCTTTGCACTTTCACTTGGCCTTGGTTTTGGGCCTCTGCGATGGTTCCCTTAGATTCTACCTTTAATATCCTTCAAAGTCCTTATTGTAACTGTAAACTTTCCAACTTCTTATTCCCATACCTAGTGTTCCTGGAAGGAATTTTTAATAGACCCTGGCCAGAGGTTTGATGCAAGGCAAGATATATATTTGTTGATTGAGAAAATTGTAATTTTAAGAGTCTCCTGGTAGTCAGTGAACGGTACTATTGAATTGCTGGTTGTGAATTGTTTATTTTAATGATTGCTAGTGAGAAGAGCTGGCTTCCAAGAATAATTCAGCTATCACTAAAGAAAAAGCCAAGGTAAAGATAATGGATTCAGGTTCTGACAGGCCAGTTTAGTTATGCCAGATAATTCGAGTGAAGTCCTTAATTTAGAAAGCTTTGCTGCCATAGCAACCTAATTACAATGTAAAGTGAGGTACTCCTAGCACCATTCTATAACGTTACATTCCTTCAAGAGTCCCAAATAAAATTCAGAGGAAGAAAACAAAGAAAAAAAGAACAAGGATATTTGTATTGAATTCTTTTACTTTCTTAATTTTCTTCCTTATATATGATCACAAAGTCCAGTGGGGCACTTAACACCACCCAGCAACAGCCAAATTTCCTCTTGAAATAGAGCTCAGCATCACAGAACTTCTCTGCTTGGAATCTCTCAATGGTCTCTTATCTTACAGTAAAACGGGGACCATCATTACCATGAGCAACAGAGTCCATGTTCAAGGTCTTGGCAGATATTTTTCCTCTACTGCAAAATTTTCTCGATAGCCAAAACTCTCCCAATTTTTTAAGACTCTCTTCAAATCTTACCCATTTGGAAAGATTTACCCTTCTTCCTTAAAACAAAACAAAACAAAAAACAGTGCTGCCTTCTACCCTCTCATTCTCCAATCCTCTAAGACAAGCTCTTTTATCCTGACCCTTATCACTACCTGACACCATGTACACATACTTTATATAGTGATATACACAACATACATATTTATTTAAAGCCTTAAAAATTGACTTTTCTCTGAATTTAACATTTTTAAGCCATAGCAAAGCCAGAGAACATACAGCAGCTATTTACAAAGCGAAATCTTTCTAAGTTACCTGTTCCCAGAAAAATTAAGAAATAAATGCAAGAAGAAGCGTGCTTCATTTGGAGAAGGAATGAAGGAATAAATGGGTGGAGAGAGGTCTAGACACTCTACTCATTCTTCTGCCTTTTATGGTTGAAGACAGAAGAGTTACTCCTAGTTGCACAAGGCAGCATTACAGCGCTACTCATTAGCAGCTGGAATACTACTAGAATACTAGAATAGTACTAGAGGCTGGAATCCATCTCTTCATTCCATCACAGCACCCCTTCATAACATGTTAAATCCTCCTGATTTCTTTTTTTCCTGAAGTTTCTCAACATAAAATATTCCAGACACAGCCTACCTTCGTACAGAAAAATAAGAATTAGTATGCATTTACTCAAATAGGTCAATAAATGTCCTATCTAGAGAGATTGCCGAAGATTATATGTGGTCTGACTTTTATTGTTTCTGAAGCATCATAACAGCTACTCGCTGTCAACTTTATTTTATGAACATCCCCTCCGGTCTAGGCACTCCAGCTCAGTGTCTCCATTGCTCACAAAAAGCCAGCAAAGTAAATTTTACTAGCCCTGTTTTTCAAATGAGGACAATGTAATTCAGTGTGTCATAGTGCATAGCTCAATTTTCCAGAACCAGAAAGGGTCAGAGGCAGAATTTAGATCAAGGTCACTGCCTCTAGCACCCATGCTTTTTCTCTTGCCTCGTGCCTCTGTAAGATAACAATGGAGAACTCTAATAATCACTGGTGTCATTGAACTTATCTGGTTGTGTGAAGTTTCCCATGATCACAGTATGAGCGGGGTTCCAAGCCAGCCTCTGCCACTCTAAAGAAATAAGGTGACAGTGACAAGATGTGTTGGAGTGCATTGTTTTGGAAGAAACATGCCTTTATTTACTTGACTGGAACCAAGACTACATCAATCCTGGCCAGAGAGGGCTAGAAGAGGAGCCCCCATCCGACATGTAAAATTTGGATAATCGCTACAGTAGAAAGGAAAAGAGGGGACTAACAAAACAGAAGATGAAAAATTAAACATTTGCATTTGTTTTCCCATTTTCCTGGGAACAGGCATCTTAGAAAGCTTAGCGGTTCTAATTAACTATTGTTCATTCTCTGGCTTTGAGACGGCATAAAAACATGTTACAGCAAGAGAAAAGCCCATTGTAAGGGCTTAGAAAGTAAAAAGTAAGTCGTTTCATTTTTCTTTCATCTGATGTTAATTTATGCAGAAGCTAATAACATATTGGTGGCTCCGAGCTGCTCATTGTGGAGAGGAGTTCTCTGTCGACCAGCCTTCCCTGTGATCCCTGCCAGATAGAGCCATCATTTCAAGACATATGACACTTTTGCCAGAGAAAGGCAGTACACGGTCAAGTTCACGGGCTACAGACACATTTAACTGCTACCCCAGTGAAAGCCAGTGGTGTTAAATATTCTCACTCTTCTCTAGCTGCCACAAACAAAAAACAGAAAACAATGTGGAGGAGAGGGTGAGGAGGAAATTAAATATTTGGGTGCATAGCCGGTGGAAAGGGGAGAGGATTGTTGACTGTTGGGGAAGGAGAATTTTCATAAAAGAAATGTGGGTTACTTTTATTTCTAAGCAGGATATAATTAAATTGTTGTGTCTTTTATCATTCCACTAATTCCGCTGCTGCCAAACCGCCTATAGAACAGAGACAATAGTGCTTTAAAGAAATGCAGAATCTTCAGAAGCTGATGTTTTAAATGAATTCACCATGAATAAAGTAAGCCCCATAATGACAGCTTAAAGGTCTAATTCATAAAAATGTTATTAAAGTACATTATTTATACCTGCTTTTTGTGGACTTCTGCTTTTATTCATGACTTTCTCAGTGGATGGCCATAATCACAGGCAGAGTGTAAATGGAAGTTCTAATTCAATCTGGACTAAGGCAAGAATACTGTAACACCACAATAAAATTCCAGTTATATTAATTTAAAGGGTAGGATTTATTGCACAAGAGTATCCTCTTTTAAAAAATGAAAAGAACGTCTTTCATCTTATGACCTCAAATATCTACTTTCATTCTGAAGTTCAATGTAAGATTGACTAATTGGCATGAACTTTTAAATGAAATATTTATTCGTCTACATTAGGAAACTGAGACTTGGATCCTGAGTTGTGATCTTATTGTGACTCCAGCGTTGATGTCTGATGTGGGCTAAGAAATATTTACAAGCAATCTGTATTTTAATTAACCCATTTTCTGGCACAAACATTTAGCAAATGCCAGCTCAATTGTCTGGCAAATGCATTTCTTTTTAGATAAGATGGAAAATACCCTGCTATGTAAAATTTCTCCCAGACAAGCTGAAAGTAATGATACTTAAATCAAAAGTATCTTTATTCAGAATCTGAAACATGATTTGCATATTTAATATGCATAAACCTTTAGGAAAAGGCAAGTGGAACTCAATTGGTTTATTTCTAACTCTGGAACTATCAAAATTGGACTTCTTGACTTTCTCCTTCTGACTGGATGAGCTGTAATGGTACAGCACAGACACATTTAGACAGAGTGTGAATATATTTCTCCCTACAACACGAGCTTATCTCTAGAAGTCATGAGAAGGGGTTCTTTATAAATTATACTTCTAATACTGAAAGTGTTGTCTTTGATCTTGTAGGTAAAAAGAATCTCTATACCTAAGGGAATGAATTAATTCCTATATTTATTAAGATACAATCATTAGTAGACAACTTCAGCGTTCACACTAGAAATAGGCATTGAATTTCTTCCGCATAGAAACAATCTCATAGTAGTTCTGAGTAATGAAAATCTTTGAAAGCTTGGCCTCTATATTTGTGATGAGAGACAAGTGACAAAGAGAATGGTAGTTCAAATATAAGGTAAATAGCATTACTAATTGAGTATAAAAATTAGTTGATTTCCATCATTAAACCAACTCAAACCTAAAAACACTGAATATTCCATCTCAACAACTCTGTACTTCTACAGGACTTTTCTTTTTTTTTTTTTTTGAAACGAGTACACTTACCAGAACCATGTCCAGGCATATTCAGTTTTTACCTGGCTACAGTGAGGCATTTGAGGTTCCCTCTGCCGTCAGACCAAGACTTTGTCAGATCTCTGAAAAAGAAATCTTCCATGGAGAAGTCTAGAGGAACCACATGCCGTTCTCTGTGGCACCCAGAGTTTCTGCAGCCTCTGGGTACAAAAACCTGAAGATCCTTGTTGATGCAACCACTCAGAAAAGGCAGTGAAAGTCGTGTCCCCAACATACTGCCAGACAGATGTCACCAGGCTCCAAATGCCTGCTGACAAGAAGCAGACTAGAAAAACAGTTAAATCAAAGTAGGTATCATTAATGGCCTTAGTGTATTATTTCTAATGACATTGAACATGCAAAAAGAAAACAAAAAAATAATTCTTTTAGCTTACCTGCCATATCTTTCCTCAGAAACGAGGTTTTAATGTCATATATTACTATCTTACTTTAGGCACCAAACAATTGCTTAGTTCGGAAAGCTCAAACTATCTTGTTCATTATTTATAAACAATATTAGCAACCTACAATTTTATGCATTTACTGTGAGCCAAGCACTATGCGGAGTGCTTTGTAAACATTAGTTCACTTTGAGGGAAGTACTATTATTTTACAAATGAGGAAAATAAGGCTTAGTGAGATTAAATCACTTGCTCAAAGTCACAAAGCTATCTGGAGGCAGAACTGACTTAATAGTAAGGCTTCATTCAAATCTTGGTTTTTCTTTTGTACTAAATTTCTTCTCTAGAGAAAGAAGAGGAAAAGAAGAAAGCTGAGAAGAAAGTGACTTCTGAAACAAAAAAGAAAGGTAAGTACTTTAAAACCAATGCAGAAGTTAATTAGTGTCCCTTTACAATGCCACTGGCAAAGCTCTTGTTTTCTAGGAAAGAATGAATAATAATTAATAATTTTATTGTTACTGTCATTAAACATTCTTGAGATTTATACAAATTCCACATAAATTTGAAATCAATAAATATTTAAAAAGAAAAATCATGCCTTAACACTTTTTATAAATTGTTACTGATGGCATTTTTTTCTTCCTTAGGAGTAGTGCTCAATTCTCTCTAATTGAGGACTTCATTTGACTGCAAATACAAATATAAGCATTCCTATTCGTTCAGTTAAATAAAAAGTGTCTCTCAAAAGGACAACTACTGAATGTATAGGGGGAAACATTAGTTGACTGGTTTGTTGTATCTTGTCACTTGCTTAGATGGTTGTTTTCAAAGAGTATGTCTGAAGTCCCATGTGATCTCCAGAGATTTCTGAGCTTCTGACATGCTTCCGGTGGCCTGATAGCCCAGACAACTTTCTATATATTCCATTTAATGTTTTCCAGAAAAACTATTGAATTATACTGTAATTAACAATGACATTTAATGTTCCCATTGTCATGAGAAATTTTTTTTTTTTGAGCTTAGTAGAAATGTTCTCCCTTCCTGAAGAGAAAACACACCAGAGCCACTATGAAGGTGCTAGTTTACTCATGTTTGGCATGACTACAGCACTGATTTCGGATTACTCTGTAGAAGTTGTGTTGGATGCCATGATGGCAGTCATGCGTGCCCTGACATATATGAGAATTAACCAGAGATGCCTATAATTTTCTCACTTTACTACCAGAAAAAGAAGACGTCAAAAAGAAAACTGATAAAGACACTGCCATGGATGTGAAAAAAAAAGGTATTGTACTTTGTTTCCTTAGTCAGGTTGTGTTCCTGATGCTTGGTCACGAGAGGATCTTGGGGCAAGCAAACAAATTGGATATAGGTACCCAAATCTCTCCATGTGCAGGCTGTCAAAACAAACATTGCACTAGACAAAATTAAGCATGCAAGGAAGACTTTATTCAAGGCTGTTGCAATAGAGGAGAGAGGTCACAACTCATTCTGAACTCAATTTCACTGAAATAAAAAACAGGAGGGTTTTTAAGAGCTGCAAAGGGGTGGAGAGTTGTAAGTCATCTGTGCATGCTAATTTTTCTACTCAAAGCAAAAGTAAACTTTTTTCTTAATGACTTAATGACAGGAGTGTGGCTTTACAACTTGAGGCAAGACACCCCAAAGGAGTAAGATTCAAAGAAACTGGGCGATTGGGGTACTATTGTTCTTGATGATTACATTTCAAAGGGATGGCTCCCTCATCCCAGAAAAAGGTATTCTCCAGTTAGAAAACTGGAAAGAGGCTTTTGGAAAGACTTATATCTCAAAGGAGCAGAGAAAAAATTTACAATTACAAGTCTTCTGAAGTAAGTGCTCTAAGAAAAGGAAGGGCAGGAGCCTAAGATCAGAAAGAAGCCTGTCTAAAGTTTAGTGACGCTGAAGAAAACTTTAAGGCCATCCTGATGAAGACATAAGGAAATTGAGAAGAGCTACATAGCATAATAACACCACTTTGCAAAGCTAGGAAGCTCAGAGAGAATAATGCAGCCCATTAAGAAAGAGCACTGTTCAACAGCTTAGATTTTTGCTTTATATTTAGTTGTGCTTTAATTCTTGTTCAGACATGAATACCGGCTTCTATTCAGGTTAAGCTTAAGTCTAGGTGAAAAAAATTGTTGTCTTATACTATGAGATATTATGGTTTGGTGTTAAGTGTTCTCAACCCAAATATTTCCTCCACTGGTGTCAGTGATGCTTGAAATTCCACCATTGGAGATATTCCATTCCTTTGAGTTATGAAGGAATTGTCCTCTATTAAAATGCAAATCTCCAAGGGCCTGTGTGTATGGGGTAGCAAACTAATTTTTCTCAGTTATTAACACTTAAAGTGAATGAGATTTCCAGATCTTCTCTGTGTAATAATAGGCTGGAAACAATGCCCTAGACAATGAGGCAGTAGGTAAGCTTCGGTGAAGGAGAGGTTGAAGAGAGAACTTCATAGTAGGCCATTGTGTACAGAGAGAAAGATTGGATGGCATCAGCGAAAACATTTTTCTTCTTAGGGAATATAAAACCTCTTTCGGGGGAGAGGGGGGAATGGTGAAGGTGAAGGATCCTGGAAAGGGAGAGCATAGGATGCCAAACTAGATATAGAAAGTAGCAGATAGGAATTGCAGGAAATCCTCAACATCATGCTGTAAGCAGGGTAAAAAAATTTTTTTAAATATTGAGAGTTTCATGATGGTATATGACTCATGAAATGCTCAGGAAGAGATCTCCAGGTATTCTGTGGGTCTGAGCTCATTGCCAAATACTTTGCATTCAAATTTTTATTATTAAGGATGTTTTACTATAGAGTCTGTTGTATTATCGAACACTCATTCATTTTGTTTGATTTAAAACTTTCCTCACCTCCCTGGTGAAATATCTATCTTATCACAAGAAAGGGAAAATGCAATTCTGACTATATGATGATACTGAGAAGTTGGTTGCTGGGGTCCATGTATCTGGGCCGTGATTGGGTGCTAAAGGGAAACAAGGCTTTCCTTTCTGGGCCATCAGTTTTGCCAAGTATTTGCAGAAGGAAGTTTTGAATTGTAACCTTCAAAGTATTTGTTATATGTTTGCAAATGCAAAATCAGAAAGATACTTTTGCCAAAACTCAGTCATGTGTGTGGTTGTCATTTTGGTTTGGTTTCAGTTTTTTGGGAGAAAGGAAATACACCTTTTTGTACAGTGAGTGATAGGAAAATTCAATATTTCTCTGCTACTGGGATACCTGTGTTATTAGCCTAGCAGTCATGTCAAAGCGAGGCTGTATACCACTGGCAAGAGAACTGCTTATGCCAATATCACTTCCCACAAGGTCAGAGTTCATTCGTTCACTTCCTACAAGGCCAGAGCTCATGCACTCATCCATTAATACAGAGAACGAACTCTGTGGTTGCTCAACATACCTGGGGAGGGCTGCTCAGCAGGTGTGGAAAACAGCTTTGTCCTTCTTGGAACCATTTTTTCATGTATGTGTGTGTGTGTGTGTGTGTGTGTGTGTGTGTGTGTGTGTGTCATTTTTACTTTTGATGACACAAAATACTGTTGGCCCTTAAAAATTAGTTCAACTTCTTAATGGAAATATGTATAAATTGTTTGTTTAGAAGCTCTTAACCCCCAAATACTCAAAATTGTGTGTGTGAGAGAGAGACAGGCAGAGAGACAGACATAGAGATTAAATCAATACTGGTTTTTAACTCTTGTTTCTTTTTAGAGTTTAATAATTCTCCAGCTATATTTTCATGTGAGAGGCAATATGGTTTAAAAACAGCCAGTTTGAAATGTGAAAGTAGTAATTTCCAGAGATAATGAGAGAAATCGAAAATAACCTGAAATCTTGAAGAGCTGGGGCACATATGTCATTTCTTCCTAAAATGGGTGGAAGAATATAATGTATGATGCCACCACTCTAACCCTAAAGAGTAGAAAATTTACAAGGCATAATATATGCCTAGATGCTGATGGGTTTTATCATGATATTTTATTACAGTTATATTGACTTTTATATTATTTACATTTATATAACATATAAAGTTACCTATTTATTATATTGTTATTTTATTTTATTACATTTATATACTATAATTATGTAGATGCAAGTGAACCTAAGACTTAAATTCTATGATAAATGACCCTCTACTACCTGAAACTGGTAAATCACACTTCTCAAATGATCTATGCTAGGGAAAATGTGGGTGGGATTTTGCATGATATAAAATTGCCAGTTCACAAATTAATAATCGTTGGAACTGGGTAATCGGTGCATCAGAGTTCATTAAAATGATCTCTTGTTCTGTATATATTTCAAATTGTCCCGGTGACAAATAGCTGCTACTTAAAAAACGCTTTATGAAATGGGGAAAAAAAGTCACCAGGATATTTTTACAGTGTTGGGGAGTATGTTTCAGCCTGAATACCATGGGAAAAAAGCAATCAAGGAAGGAAATAAAAACTTTTAAAAACAATCTCCCTATGCTTATATCAGACTTGAGTGTTAGACGTAACACACCACTCAAGTTAGGGCAAACTGAATGGCTTCTGTTCAGAATCGGTGCGTCCACAGGTGGCAGAAGGATCCGTAGAACTGCAGTCAAGGGATGATCCGTAGAACTGCAGTCAAGGGATTGCTCCTGGGTTGTTGAGAACAGGAATTGTCTGCTGGTCAAGAAGCTGCTTCAGTCACCGAAGCTGCCTCACAACACCCCAGACTAAACCCTGGGAATGCTGACGTCAGCCTTGGCAACTGACTCACATCCAAGTAACCTTCGTCAAAACATTTCTGTTTTTCAGTCTCCTGGTTGAAAAAGGCTATCCAAGGTCTCTACATAAAGACACGGACATGTTTTATAAGATAAAACTCATATAATAAGAGAAGGTTTTTGAAGGCCTGAATTGTACAAAGATGGCTCAATCAAGCAGCATGATAAGAATGTGGCAATTTGAAGGGCCCAGGAGACATACTTAAATTAGTTTGTGTTGTTCTTTACCTAAACTGTAGATCGAAGAAGCATGGATATTCTTCCTCTCTTTTTCACAGGATAACATTTTTGAAGAAATAATTTTCTTAGTGCTTGATGAGATGACAGTGGTTAAAAAACCAGTTGCTTTTCTTTATAATGAAACAATTATAACTTGGAGAAAACATGTAGACCATCAGAGAAATGGGTCAAAAGTATGATTCATTTCTCTCAGATTGGTCTTTTTGGAGTTATAAGTTATTCTACAGTTTTTGAAGTTAAATTCATTACCACCCTGTAATGTTTATGAGCCTATTAATTATGGAGATGATTTTGACATGATAACTGATAATGGCATAAAATGATGTTTCATTATCACACTATACAACATGATTTTTTTCCCCAAGAATTTTCTGAATTGGAATACAAATTACAAGAAAGATCCTGAAAAAACGGAGTACTTTTCTGGAATAGTTGTTAGAAAAAAGCGAATTTGCTCATTCACTTATTCTTACATGCATTCTTGCAGGAAATATTCACTTAATGCCTAGTACCTACCAGCCATTGTACTAGGTGCTGAGTACACAGAGGTAGATAAATGAACATAAGCTCTAATGGAGCTTACAATCTGATAAGGGAGGCACACAGTGAATTAGTGAACATAATGTCCAAAAGTACAACTTGGGGTAAGACCCATAGGGGAAACAAATTTGGGGTAATGGCAGAAAGCTAGGGAGCTATTTAAATAGATAAGCTTGTTAGAGCAGGCTTTTCTAAGAGACAACATCTAAATTGGAATCTGATATATTAGAAGGATCCAGCCATTGATGTGTACATCTTGATGTGATGTGTGAATGTGAATATGGGGTGTTTAGGTGTGTTTGTGTGTGTGATATGTATACGTGCGATGTATCTGAGAGGTAGTACAAGCGGTCAGAATGTGCAAAGACATTACGTAGGTGTCGTATTTATTAAAAATGTAATAGGAAACACTTGAAGGATGTTAACAGTTTAAGAAAACATTCTAATTTCTGTTTTATACAAAGTACCTACTCATTTTGATAATGGGTAGGAGGGAGAAAAGGGAAGAGTTAGCCAGTTAAAAGATGGTATCGTTTATTGTGACAGGGAAGCCTACGCGGGGAGCCGCTGTGAGGGAAACAATCCAGAGTTTCCTTTTAAGTATGTTAAGTTTCAGGAGAATGTGACACATCATTCACATTTTGTATCAGGAGCTATTTTAACTGTTTTACAATACTAACACATTCAATCTTTATAATAAGTGAATAAATAAACTGTTATAATCCTCATTATAAATTGAATAACCTAAGACCCAGAGAGGTTAAATAACTTGCCCAGGGTCACACAGCTCGTAAATGTCAGGGTCAGGTTTTTAACCCATATACTCTGAAGAAGCAGTCAAGATATATGGGTCTGGATCTCAGAGGGGATTCTGATGTAAAACTATAAATACAGAAATCCATATAGATCATAGTTATTGCCCTGGGAATAGATGAGATTACCCAGAAAGACTGTGTCAAAACAGAGTGGAAGACAGAATCAGGACCTGGGGAATTCAAACATGTAGAGATTAGGTAATGCAACAGAAAGCAAAAGAGAATGAAAGGAATTGCGGGAGAGGTTAAAGGAAAAGCAAAAGGGTTCAGTATTAGAGACATTTCAGAAATGGATGGTTCAAGAATCACGAAGTCATCAACATTGTGACTTAGAAACTGTGACAGGAGGGCGGGAGAGAGGAGAGTTCCTCCCGTGGAGTTAGAGAAGAAACCAGACTCAGGAGTGGGGCTGAAATGGATTGGAAAGCAGTGACGGTTTTTTCATTGGGTCTCTATGAAAAAGTAAAGACTCTTTTTTTTGTCTTGTTTAGCTTTGTTTTGGGAGGTGAGTTTAGCGCCTATGGACATAAACGCAGTGTGAGGGACTGATTCTCCAAGGGACAGGGGATAAGTGGAAGACAAAGAGATCATTTAGAATTCATTGTTTGATGGGCATATGGGTGAAAAAAATAATCTGCTTTTTTGAGATAATGCCACAGATGCTCCGGTAGTAAGAAGTTGGTGTTTTCAGGTTAGGAAGAAGAATCTATCTAGATTGTCTTATAAAAAGAAGCATGCATTTGCAAGATATACTATGTAAGATTAGGCAACTCTGGTGATAAAACTAAAGCTCCAATAGTAAATACAGTCTGAGTTGAAAGCTTCAGTTTTAGAAAAAGACATATCAAAATGTCCTTGGTGCCCACTGACTGGTAAAAGGTAAGTTTGTGAGAGATACTTTAATGTTCTAAAGAATTATTCATTCATAAAAACCCCCCACAAAACTCATAAGGCTTATGCTGTTTTAAAGAGTGCAGTCCTATCTATTTTCATAGCATATTTTCAATTATTGTTTGGGGCAAACACAATTAAATTCTGCACAAACTAAAATCTTTGACTATTTGATTTCATTTCTCTATATAAGTACACTTTTGTCATTGAGAAATTGTAAATAATACTTTACAGAAGCGTATAGCTTTGACTATGTCATTAAATTTTATGCCTACCAGACACAGAAGAGCATCTATTTTACTTTATGAATCTTTTGTAACAGATTGTTCTAGCTACTAGAGCTCAAAATAATTTACATGGCAGATTACAGACCACTAAAATAAATTTATATGTAATTAAAAACTTCCTTGAAATATTTATATGTACAGATATCACTGGGTATGACAATAAACATAGTATCTTTCATATGGTTCACTATTAAGCTTTAAAGAGCAAATTTCTATTTTCCAGACTTGTATTTTGAGATGATTATTGTAGGTTTTTATGTTCACTCTATCTCTTCCTCTCTATTTTAAAAGTACTTGGCTTTAGAAAGCTATCCTGTATTTGAATTTTGTATTTTGCACATCTGCATTTGGGAAGGATTTGACCAATATATCAGCTAAGTATTATTTGTTAAACACTTTGAAAGCTAGATAATTTTTTCCAGAATTCTACACATTTTGTAGTAATGTACCCGTTAATATCAAGGTACAAAGAAACAGATACTTCACACACTTTTGAGTGATATCAGGGCAGTTATAGTAATGCATACTCTAAATGAAATTATTAAACAATTTGTTGAGGCAAGTAAATAATGAGAAATCTGGCACAAATAGACTGGATCTAATTAGCAATTCCCAGCCTTGACTTAGGGGTGCTCTGTAATTATAAGGCAACAGTATGTGCCTTTCGAGTTAGCATTTTGTTCCCGTATAGGTTAGGTTGCAAATCCGAGTTCAGACGATGGCAGCTTGACTATATTAAAAACATTTACAATGCTTGAACTACCTTAAGGGCAAAGGAATACATTTTCAAGTGTTTTGTAATCACAGAGATGTAAGACAATAGTTGCTTATTCTCTAGAGGGCAAAGGATTTTGTAATGGAACAATATAGGAACGTCTGCTGACTTGTTACTTAATATGATAGCTTCGATTACCTCTTATATCACATCTGGATTAGCCGCCTAGAAACTGAACTTCTTCAGAGAAGGTGAGAGAGAAGTAATATCATGCCATGCTGTGGGATCTCGGGAGATAATCCTCCATATTCTAGCTTTCAGGTCGAACAATACAGAAGTGTGTTTGGGTCCAAGGCTAACATGAAGCAAAGGTATTTTGATTTAAAAAAGAATTTAAAATACATCTTAAAAGCTCAGAAAGGGAAAAAGGTTTATATTAAAACATATTAAGCCTGGAAAAAAAGGGACTGGTATATGAGTAACTAATTTCAATCTTCTTAATCCTTACTATGGAGAATTAGAACACTCTCCTCCCAGGGAAGACAGAAAGAATATGAGCCCTAAATTTGAGTTGTGCTGCATTTTGTGAAGTACTTTCAAGAGGGAGGATTAAGACACATATGAGAAAAAATCAGTAAATAGACCACAAGTATTTCTTCTCTGTTTCCCTGGGCATATTGATATTTTATGTATTTCCTGTAGCCATATTATGTAAATCATTTTTAACTACAATTTATATTCAGAATGAATTATTTTCTGAAAAAATAAGAAACAAAATAATTTAATTTAACATCAAAACAAACTGGTCTCTTGCAAACAACATAAATTAAATTTTAATAAGAAGATTAGGCAGAGTGGTATCGAGAGTAAGATATCAATTAGAAACGATATTTTTTTATTAGGAAATATGGAGGGATTTTGATCAGTTTTTTGGGGAATTACATAGCCTAAGTTTTCTTTGTGATTTGAGATAAACATTTAAGCATATAGATGTCAAATATCTACTAATTTTTAAAAATTATATATCCTTAAAGTCTATAAGATTTTTCATTCTATGAAAGTAAACCCTAAGAAACATTAAAATATTTCCTTCAAGTTCAGCTTCTCCCAGTTTACCAAAAGCAAACTTTCGAAATAGCTTAGCAAATTGTGCCAATATGTATTCTTTTTATCAATAGCATTTACAAAGTAGTAACAGTTAAATGTATTCACTGTTTTCTCATTTAATCCTTACAACTCTTGAGATGGGGGATACAATGCCCATTTAATAGAACCCAGAATTGGAGCAGTTAAGTACTTGGTCATGGTCACCGGTTAGCAAAGGCAGTAGGAGTTCACCAAATCAATCCCACTGTCTTTTGCAACCCTCAAATATTTTTTTGCCAACTCTAGGAAATGATGATTGTGGATTGCTTTAGTATCTTTGTCCTTTCTTTTTTTTTTTTTTTCCCTTTATTAGTTTGAGGTCATATTGCAGACAGGCATAACCAACAAGGAAAGAAATAAAGAAGATATATTGTGAGTCTAATTCTTTTTCTTATAGAAATCCCACTTTCCTTCCTTCCTTCACTTGGCAAATATTTACTGAGGCCATAATATTAGCAAGGAAATCTGCTAAATATTGGAGATAGATCAGTGTAACAGACAAGGTACTTGTTCTTAAAGACCTTAGAAAAGAGGAAAATAACTAGACGTTTATAATGTACTGTGAGCACTGCCCCAATAGGGCAGATACAAGAGCTCACGCCAAGAGTAAGGCATGAGTATGGAAACTGTGTCTTTTTCCTGGTAGGTTGCCCATTAGATATTCAGAACAGGAATGCCACAGACTTACGTCATTAGGCATTTGACCTAGATGCATTTAACATATTTTTAAACAGGATGGAGATTGGAGCACATAAAATTTTACCAGTGGTTTATCACTGAGGATACTTGCTTTCACAAGTGGCAGGCCATTTAAAATAGAGAATTTATTTATTTATCCAATTACAGTTCTAGAGTAAACTCTCTTCAATGTCAGCTTGACCCAGGGGTAAAATGATATCATCCAAATGAGATTTATTTCTCCATTTTTTAGACTGTGATTCCTTGGTATTGGCTCACATGATTGCAAATTGGCCATATCAGATGCTCCCTGCCCTATATCCTCTCTTGTTTATGTCCTATGGGAAAAAGAATAGGTCAGCTTCCTGAGAGATCAAACAGAAAACCTGATTTGAATACCACTGGTCCTATGGTCCCATTCCTGAACTAACCTTTGTTGTGAGAATGAAGAAATAATCTGTCTTAGGTTAGGGTTAGTTCCTATCCCTTGAGCAGAACAAATGAACTTTGTCCAAGATATTCAGATTGAAATTGGAGGGGAAGATTGATTCCCTTATAGCTAAATTAGTGTAATAAAACCACAATAAAATGGAGTAGTCAGTACATGGGAAAACAAAACAAAATACAATAAAATGCAAGAGTTCTCTTCAAGAATCTATTTCTAGGTAGGGGAAATATATGTGATTTTAATTTTTTAAATTTATTTATAGAATAGAATAAAGGACAACTTTTATAGTTGCCATCTATGGGGAGAATACTTAAATATTTTAGAAAAGTAACTCAACGTAGTGTAGTATAGTGTGGAAAACAAGAGCAAATGTAGTTGCAGATTTCATTAACTAAAATGTTATATCTAGAGAAAAGAGTGAAATCTTTCCACTGTACTTTGCATAAGAATCTTTGAATATAATGAAATGAGAAACTTTAGAAAAGATCTTTTAAAACAAATCATTATATTCAGAAAAGAGTACTTTGGAACTAAGAAATGGAAACAAGAAACCTGGGAGAACATCAAAGCTGTATTAAAATCTTTGATGTACTCTCCTATTTAGGTGTAGACTTGCTCTTTATTACCTCGGAGAATTAGGACTCAGTGGTCAAAGATAAGGAAAGACAATGTGGGATATTCAAGATTATGTAAAGAATCTTTTCAGGGTTGACTGGCTGGCTCAGTGGGAAGAGCATGAAACTCTTGATCTTGGAGCTGTGAGTTCAAGCTCCACCTTGGGTGCAAAGGGGATTACTAAATAAAATAAAACAAAAACTTAAAAAAAAAAAATGAAGTCAGTCAGTGAAGTCTACCGTTCCAAGTAGTTAAGCAGAGGAGGAGTGGTATCTCTCTGGGATTTGTGAAGGTAAATCCTATAAGAAGAATGATTATATTGAATTTGAGGAGACTGATCAGATTCAATTTTTCCAAAATTAAACACCAGGCTAAGTGAAACTGATGTCCAGATTATTTAACCTTTTAAATGAAGGTTTTTGTTCTCATTTAAAATTTAAAATGATAAAATTTATCATTTAAAATTTAAAATTTTTTAGATTTAACATTTGGCCACCTGTCAAATTCTTCTAATGAGTTTCGTTATTAAGAAATAAAAGTTTGGTTAAGAGTTGATTCCAGGAAGTGAAGTCATAGCAAGTGGTCATTGTATATAACCTGAATTCACAGTCTCCTGATTGTCTATTATAGCATAAAACATTATTCCAAATCTAGTCAAAGAATGTGTTATTGATGTCTCCATAAACCCAGGACACTGTGAGAAAGAGAAATAAAATGTATGATATATACGAAATGATGATTCATTGTCCTCAGAGTAAAAATATCTTGAGATAGCTCAGTGGAAAAATTCTAGTGACAATGAACTTAAGGTAGGAGGCATAGTGTAACAGTCGCTTATGGGGCAAAAGACAGGAAAAAAGCTTTCAGACAACAAAAGTGTTCGGGCTCAAAAATAAGAATTGTGGTTATGTATTAGGAAATTTTCCTCTTTAATTGAAGGAGTCATGGAAGCATACATAATACTTCCCTAATTAAAAGGACTCTTTTGTTTTCCATAAAATAATTTCAGCCTCAGGAAAAAGTATAACAGGTATGTTAGTCCCTGCCCATATCCTGTTAGCTATATTAGTCTTAGAATATAAGGTCACAAAGATGAACAAATGAAAAGGCTAATGCTAAAATACATCAAGAGCAGAGCAGATAAAAATAGTTGTCCTGGAAGACACTGCAGATGTAAAGGTGAGTATATACTCAAGTTATACAAATCAGAGGACAAAGGGGAATAAAAACCACCATGGAATTCAACATGTGAAACAAGTCTACCAAGAGAATATGATGAAATACTTGGGCCCTCTACTCCCTAAAAATGTGTATATGCACCAAAATTCTTAGGAATTTATACTACTTCCTACTGCCTCACAAGCAGCACAGGCTTGGTGGACATATGTTGAATCAATGCTGAGTCCTTTGAAATGATGCTGCTCTGGGATTCAATTTCCTTTTAAGAATGGAATTCTACTACTAGTTCACTCTCCTCTCTCTGAAACGACTCTTTCCAAATGTTTCCCCCTTTCTCAACCTCCACCTAGTTACCCTTCTCCATCAGCTGAGTATCTTGCTTCCTAGTTCTCTAAGAAAATAACAATTAGAAGAGAGCTCTCATGAGCTCTGACCATTGATTCTACTAACATACTTCATCAGACTCTTTGTATCCTTAGCTTTCTTGGCTGAATGCAATACACTAGTTAAAACGTTCAAAGTTACAGCAACAACCTTTGCACTGGTGCATAATATGCTATCCTCCTCTGCTAACTCAGGAATGTTGGTTGCTCCAGCGCTAAGTTTGACTACTTAGGCTGGTCATTCTCAGCAGCACACAGCATGCTATTTCATCTCTTATGCATTAAAAAAAAAAAAAGTCCTCCTGTTGATGGTGCACCCCCCTTAGTGCATCCCATCTCTTGGGTCTCCTCTAGAGCAACACTCTTCATGAGCTGTCTACACTCTCCTTCCAGTATCTCATGTACCTGCTGAACTCGAGCTTTAGTCACCATACAATCCCTGTTGAAGTCACTACTGACCTCGGCATTACCAAATCTGATTATGAATCCTCAGTTCTATTTTTTTTTATTTTTTTTTGAATCCTCAGTTCTCAAGAGCATTTGACAGTTGATCTCTATTCATTCAGCCTCTTGGACCATAGTTTTTCCTTTCTTTTAACCTCTCTGGTCACTTTTCCATGGTCTCTTTGGCTGGGTTCCTCCCTTTCTTTCTGGTATTTGAAAGTGGAAGCACTCCAGAGCTCAATTCTAAGTGACTTCTCTTTCTCTGTACTTCCTATGTGACTTCATACAGTCCCATGGCTTTAATACCAGCTTGGTGATAATGAGTCCCAAATGTCTCCATCTCTGATGTCTATCTGAACGCCACACCTGTCTATCTTATCTCTTTGCCTATTTCACATTTTCATTAAAATACCATTTAGATATCCCCAAATTAATATGGTTTACCAAAAAAACCCACAAACTCAAATCTTCATACATATACATACACACATCAGAATATGCTCCCTACACTTAACTTTTTCTTCTTAACAGTAAGTTTGCACATAATTCTTTTTTTTTTTTTTGCTTAGACCCAAATATTCAGAATCACATTTGACTCATTTATTTTTCCTCCTCAACCTATTATTAAATCCTGTCACCCTCACTTTTGAAATAAGTTCGGTAGCTGATCCTTTCCCATGATCTTTTTTTTTTTTAAAGATTTTATTTATTTATTTGACACAGAGAGAGAGATTACAAGTAGGCAGAGAGGCAGGCAGAGAGACAGAGAGAGGAGGAAGCAGGCTCCCTGCTGAACAGAGAGCCGGATGCGGGCCTCGATCCCAGGACGCTGAGATCATGACCTGAGCCGAAAGCAGAGGCTTTAACCCACTGAGCCACCCAGGCGCCCTCTTTCCCATGATCTTTAAGAATCACACCGGTTTGGGCACTATCATCCCTGGCCTCTATATGTAAGGTTACACTACAAAAACAACCACAACAACAAAAACCTTAAAAACTCCAGGAAATTTGGCAAAGTTAATTTCTTGTTTATGCTATGTGTTGAGAAAGGGGCTCTACTCATCATAGCCATTCAGGGGCCTGGATCGATAGAGACCCTACCTCCACCTGCACCCACCTTACAGAGGTTTCTGTCTCACTCAGAGTAAAATCTAAGTTCTCCACAAATGCTGTAAAAGGCTGTCCATGAAGCACTGGCTGAAGATAACTGCAGGGTAGCATTTCTCATGCAGCAAGGTCGTTAACTGAGTTTCTAACCATATGCCCTTGTCATTTCAAATGTGTTGGAACAAATTTCTTTGACTTCCAACAGAACCTATAGTTTTAGATTTTGGGTCTCACAAGTATGTGCAAATTTTAAATTGCTGTTCCAACTGAATTTTAGCCTCACTCAAATTTTATCAAAATGACAGCTATAATCAATGTGTGAGGTCTTTAGCTAGCAAGTGGTTTTAATAAAACCACAGGCAGAAAGCTAATTAATGTATGAGTTATTCCTCCTTGTGTGTAGAGAGCTTGTAAAAATATAACACACATCAAAAGCCAGGATTTCAACTTTGTTATAAAATGGTTGCTAGGAAAGAATTTAGCCTTCATCAGGATTGGATGTGTGAAAGTCAGCACAAAGGAAGTAGACCAGAATAACCAATTAGGAATGGGAAGGGGAGGTAAGGCAGGAAGGAGTTAAACACTTCTGTTCAAGGGACAGTTTTCATTCAGTTTGATGCATCAGTAATACTAGGTATAAAGTATCCTTGTGTGCCATTGAATTCAATTAGGTGGAGTATGTACATATGATCAATAAAAACTTTATGTTCTTGCCTGATGAAAGACTGTATTGACATGGGTGCCTGGGTGGCTCAGTTGTTAAGCTCCTGCCTTCGGCTCAGGTTATGATCCCTGGGTCCTGGAATCGAACCCCGCATCGGGCTTCCTGCTCCACGCAGGAAGACTGCTTCTCCCTCTCCCACTCCCCCTGCCTGCTTGTGTTTCCTCTCTCGTTGTCTCTCTCTTTCTCTCTCTCCGTCAAGTAAATAAATAAATAAAATCTTTGAGAAGAAAGAAGAAAGAAAGAAAGAAAGAAAGAAAGAAAGAAAGAAAGAAAGAAGAAAGAAAGAAAGAAAAAGAAGAAAGAAAAAGAAAAAGAGAGAAAGGAAGGAAGGAAGGAAGGAAGACTGTATTGACAAACAGTGGCAGTAGACAGTTAAAATCCTCCCCTCTGGTACTTCTCTGTTCTTCTCATCCTGCTCATTTGATGTATGGCTCTTCCCTTTAACTCCAGCCACATGGCTCAAATGGGGGTTCAAATCTTCATCACTGATCCACCTGCCAATGACCCTAGTTGGGCCGGAGTCTTGTTCAAGGACTTTTTAAAAAAGACAAAAGGAAGATGTTCTCTTCTTGTTAGGTGGTTAAATTAAGTAATGAGAGCCCAGGAAATGTATTGGTCACATTTACACCCTTGTTGTTACAGACAGTCTTGAAAATAATGCTGACAAGTAAAAGCGGAGGAAAGGATGAGTAGAATTTTAATGGGATTTAAAGCCCGGGATGCAGGTATCCCTGGAAACCACCATCCGCTTGACCTCCTGCAATTAGGTTACATCATTTAATTAATTCCTCTTTTTTTTCAAGTTAGTTTATGCAGGGATTCTATCATTTCCAACCTACATGCTCATTACTAAATGAAACCTCCATACAGGTTTGGAATAGTTTTAGCAATTTAAAAACTATTAAATCATGGGAGTAGATAACAAATCATATCAGGATTTTGATGTATCTCACCTTGGTACACAAATTCTTATCAGAAAAATAATTCTTCTCTGATATTTATTCATAGATGCTTATTATACAGTGTCCTGCTTTAGAGAGTGAATTTATATATGTATACATATATATACACATATATATATTTTTATTTATCGGACTTAGAAATAAAACTATATTTTTCAATTCAGCTGTTGGTTGCCAGAAAACATTATGGTAATATAATTTAAAAATTTTATGACTATAAGCAGGATGACTCTCATTTATTTTATTTTATAAATAAAGGAGAAAACAAACCCAAATGATTCTTTTAATTCTATTTTAAGTTTAAACTTACCTTTCCTTTTGACTTTCAATTTGAAAAGATAGCATTTTATAGCTGGAGTATAAAATTAACTACATGTTTATCTGTCCAAACTATTAATAAACACAGTGAGTCAGCCCAAGACAAATTGGAGATAACACAATATCCCCATTTATTAACTTCTTTAGTTATTATAGTTAGAAATAACTCACTCTCCTTTCTGTTACATGGTAATTCATAATTAATTCTTGTTATGCCTTTTGGCTATTTTTTTCCTAACAACCCCTTGAAAATACATATCCTCTGTATTATAATTTGCAGTATCTATTAAAAATCTAGGAGGTTTTATGACTTATGATAATTGTCATTATTTTGATAAACAGAAGACAATTAGAGGGTTTGTAATCTAGAACTTAGCCTTAGGAGGTTAAGTCCTGAAAGACCTCAAATGCTTCTTTCATTAGCTCTAAGTCTTGTTACATAACTTTGCACAATTTTGTTCAACGACTTTCTCTTAAATGACTCCTTATAAAATTGTGACCAATACTGATTTGCCATTGGAATCTTCATGTGAAGATCATGAACACTTCATCAATTGTTTTAAAAATATTTGGAGTGCCCACTACTTTGTGGGGAACATATTGGGTCTTTGATTCATCATGGTGAATTCAGTTCAAACTAGCTATTAAAAAAAAAAAAAGGATTTATTATGTTACCTTGCTTGGGAGTCCAAGGGGAGGAATGAAAGTTATTATCATGGCTTTTTTTTTTTTTAAGATTTTATTTATTTATTTGACACACAGAGAGAGCGATCAGATCACAAGTAGGCAGAGAGGCAGGCAGAGAGAGAGGAGGAAGCAGGCTCCCTACTGAGCAGGGAGCCCGATGGGGGCCTCAATCCCAGGACCCTGAGATCATGACCTAAGCTGAAAGCAGAGGCCTTAACCCACTGAGCCACCCAGGCGCCCATGGCTTTCTTTTTTGATCTCTCTTTTCCCATCTCTCATCAACTTATTTCTTACCTATAGTCTCATGTAATCTCTCCATACCCTGTAGCATGATTACTTTTGTTGCTCCTGAGAGAGGCTACATAGATTAGGTGGGAGCGGATATAGAAAAGTCCAGGTAAAGCATGGAGAGAGAGCAGCATGGAAAGAGTGGGAAATGAAATTTAAACCCAGGTCCTGATCTATAGGTGGCTGACCATGATTACTTTTGAAGGCATACCTAGTTAAACTTCATTTGACTGATAGTGAGGAGCCATTGAAGATATAAATACAAGAGATTGACATGATCATATATATGTTTTAAAATATTAACCTGCCAATCTTTGTCAGAGGAGAAAGAACAAGAGAAACACTAGTTAGAAAGCTATTTTAATAAATATTATAGAGTTCAGATCTATTAACTCTGGTGCTGGTGAGAGGCAAGGAGGATGTGATCCAAAATCATGTATTTGGAAGAGATAACCATTCAAAACTTTGTAGAGGAAATTGACACAGTTTATGGAAACTGAGGTTCAGAGCAAGGGAAAGAGAAGATTAGTATTTCTTTAAACGGATTTTTTGCAGAAAAATTTCCCCAAAGAATTTTGAGATCTCTGCTATTTCCTCATTTTTTAACTGGATAAAATGCTGTTCATAAATAGATTCAAAAGAATCAGAGGAAAATGGATTTCTTCCTGTTGTGATGACTTTTAATAACACACTTGTTTTCATGTTAGCATTTAAGATGTCTGGTCAAGTTGCTGCTAAATAATGTGTTAAGGCAAAGAGTATTTCCTCTTTCCCATTTTTTACCAACAATTAGAGTTTTGTTTTATTAATCTTTAATTTTTTTTGTTAAACTTGTTGTCTCTAGGTTAAAAGAAATAAAAAAGTAAGAGAGACCATATCTGTTTTGTTCAACACCAAATACCTAGCACTTAGAATAATGCCAGTACAAAGCAGATGCTGAATATGTTCAGTGAATAAATAAAGGAAGCATCTTCCATCAAAGGAGAAGCATTTTCAATTTTATTTCCTTTAAAAAGGATTTGCCTCCTGTCAGTAAAGTTTCCACATTCACTTTGCCTTTCTCTATTCACTTTTGTTCACTGTGGTCATGTGGAGAAAAGCTAAATATTGTATTCCCAGTCTCCTCTGCTGTATGTGGAGTCTTAATTAGCTTTTCAAACACATTGCAGATAAAACCTATTAATCCTCTGACCTTCACTGAATTCAAAAGTTTTTGTGTTAATTGTTTTGAGATAATAATAGACAATTTTTCTGTTAGAAAAGTCATGGCATCTCTTTGAGGAAAACAGTAGAACCAGGGAAAGGACTTGAAAGGAAGCTTGTATCTGAGCTGGCATCCTTGGCCATTATTACGTGACAGATGAGAGTCACTTCTAACCATTTGTTTTCTTACAACTATAATATCAGCCTTTAAAAAATGAATTCTACTCAAAGGCAGCAAAGGTAGAAATTTGGTCACTCGAGATAGTTGTCATTTTATATACTAAAGGCAAACGGGAACGATCTAACATTAATTGCCTACCTATCGTATCCCCAGCACTTTGCTTGTTTTATCTCCTTAAAACTTCGGGATTCCCCTTCAGATTAGATTTGATCATTCATGCCAACATTCATTTCTGCTTACATTGTTTCCGTCACTTGGGTGCTGAAGATAAACTGATGAAATCACCACCCACATTTCACAGATGAGCAAACAGGATCACATATTCATTTGTTTTCAAGAATAGAAGTTCCTACTGCTTATATGAGAATGAATCATTATTTGAACTCTGTTCTCTCTGATTCCAAACCCAGGGTCAAAGCTTCAGGGATCAGCAGCAGCTGGAAGGCAGGGGCAGCTTCAGATCACCCAAGGTCAAAATGACATACATATCAGTTTGCCTCTGTTGTACTGGTATAATTATTAATCACACGCCCTTTCGTTTTCATAGATATCCAGTATAGACAATTGCATCCCAGCTTTTGAAATTACTGTTTCCCAGAGATTCAGATATAATGTTGAACATCAGACTCTATCACTTCCTCAGACATTATGATTCAGTTGGCTTGGTATGGGGCCTACATATCTGCATTTTAAAATGGTCCTGTGCTGCCAGGTGTATTAGTTGGCTAGGGCTGCCCTGACAAAATACAGTAAAATAGATGGTTTTAACCACAGAAATTTATTTCTCCTAGTACTGGAGGTCACCGTTTGCAAGATCAAGGTGCCCAGCCAGGTAGGTTTCATTCTGAGACTCCTTTTGGCTTTAGGCAGCCACAATCTCCCTCCATGTGCTCACACATCCTTTCTCTGGTGTGTGTCCTTGGAGAGAGAAAACCCTCTGGAGTCTTTTCTTAGAAGAGCACTAATTCCTTCAGACCAAGCCCCACTCTCACAACCTCATCTAATGCTCACGAAGGCCCCACCTCCAAACACCAGCACATGGAGAGTTAGGGCTTCAACATATGAATTTGGGGATGACAAAAGCATTCCGTCCATAACACCAGGTAAAGGAAACACTCATTAAGGTTTATAAAGGAAGTAGCCATGAATACGAAAGGGAATCCTCTTGGGGAGTCAGAAGTCTGAGTGCAAGGTCTAATCCTGCTGCTAGCCGCATGACCTTGAGCAAGTCTCTCATCATTCCAGGCGTTGGCTTTTCCTTGATAAACTGAGAGGTTGAAATAGCATCAGAGGCTATCTGCTGAGGTTGGGGACCAGGTTGGAGGAAGGAGTACCTTGGGAGAGGAGACTTTGACAAACTACATGAGACTCCAGGAGGCTCTTCCATGGGAGTTGGATACGTGTGAAGAGGGGATGATCACTGCCCTGAGGGTGCCGGTGTTGGTGATGGGAGAATGCCCGTCACCATCATTTATGCTGGAACAGGGGAAAAAAGATTGGGAGCTTGGATACATGATCCTTACTTTCTCTTTCTAAATTTAAACATTTTTTTTAAAAAAACTTTATGATTGGATTTAGCAACTTCTTGATGAAATAACTTGCCTGTCAGCTGCTTAGTTTAACTACACACACACACACACACACGCACGCACAATCTGTGAAACAACAGCTGAGAACGTATTTGATGATGTGAGCACAAACTGGCTTTTTTAGTCTCTTTCGTACTGAGCTGCTGGAGGACAATAGTGTGAACATCCACCCTTCCTTGCCAGCTGGCTGGTGCTCCTACACCCGGGAAATAACTGTCACATTTACCCTGCCCATTATGACAAGCTGCCTCTGGTCGAAATCATTACAGCATGTCCTTATTAGTGTCTGAATCCTGCGTCCATTTGTGCATTACACCTACCCGGTCCTGGATGAGTAATTTTACTTGTGAGAGCCGAATAAGCAAAATGTAGAATTAGCCTTGGACAAAAATAGCTGCTGTTATGAACGTGATTTAAGGGATGAAATGGTTCAGATCATCATCTCTGGTGTCTTTGCTTAACAAAGGCAGCCAGGAGGGGTTATTGGTCTCAGAGGTGGAATATCACTGTTACTCCGTTGGAAGGAAATGCTCCTTTGGCTACTTCTTCTCTGTCCACAGGGCAAGTACGATACTAGGGGAAACCAGAGAGGTGGTACCTGCAATAGGCAGTTTGCCCTGGAAGGTATTAGGGTAGTCTTTTTCTTTCTGCCCCTTGCCAGCTGTCTTTTAGCATAGGTTGAATGCAAGTGCTTTGCCTTTGACATTGTGCATTTAAATGCCAGCCCCTGCAATTTACAGTACAAAAGGGCAAAGATACATGGGGGAATGAGGAAAAAAATTTCTTCTCTCTTCTCATTGGTTGACCTTTTTGGTTTTGCTTTATATAGACATTAAAGGAGCCTCTATGACCATATTTCCAATTGCAAAACAATACAAAAATAACTCCTTATACAATGTTATTTATATACATTTGTCCTAGCCTTCATGCATTAGAATATAAAGAATACTTGCATCCCTGAGCCTGAGCATTAAAGCCATTGTTACCTCCTTTAGCTGGAAGTGAAATCATACTACATTCTGTGATTTTGGTGATAGGGTCAGAAAACATTAATATCCAAAGAAATATGTAATAATAACATGATAATTTTGTATATAGGAGTTTAGGCACACAATACTTGAATTTGAAAGATGTATATAACATGCTTACCTTGTTAATTTAGAAAATTTTATTTTATTACCTTTTTAAAGATTTGTTTATTTTATTTTATTTTTTAAAGATTTTATTTATTTATCTGACAGGAAGAGATTACAAGTAGACAGGCAGGCAGAGAGAGAGGGGGAAGCAGGCTCCCCACCGAGCAGGGAACCTGATGTGGGGCTCGATCCCAGGAACCTGAGACCATGACCTGAGCCGAAGGCAGAGGCTTTAACCCACTGAGCCACCCAGGCGCCCCTATTTGTTTATTTTAAAGATTGAGAAAGAGAGAGAGGGAGAGACAACACGTGGGGGAGAGGCAGAGGGAGAGGGAGAGAATCCCAACAGATTCCCCACTGAGTGTGGAGCCCAGTGTGGGGATCAATCTCACAACCCTGAGATCATGACCTGAGCCAAAATCAAGAGTTAGAGACTTAACCAACTGAGCCACCCAGGTGCCCCAAGAAAATTTTAAATTGTAATATATCATAATAGATCTTATGAAACAGGTATGAGAAGAAATGTAAGACTGAAAATGATATTGGTGCTATGTGAATCTGCATTTTTAGCAAATGATTTACCGATTTCCTACTTCTCCCTAGATGTTCGTTCCTTCCTTCATTCATTCACTCATTCATTCATTTGCTTATGTGAATACTTACTGAGTCTTACCATGAGAGTCACTCTTCTCAATGCTAAGAATAATGGTAAGATGACCAAGTCCTTGCCCTTACAGAACTTCACAATCTCGTAAAGGAAACAGACAATAAAAGGAATGTAACATGATACCTGGGAGTGATAAGTGCTATGAGGAATTATGAGGGCAAGGGAACAGAAAGTAAGGAAGCTGTTATTTTCCACGGGTCAGTCTGAGAAGGCCTCTCTCTTTTTTAAAGATTTTATTTATTTATTTGACACAGAGAGAGAGATCACAAGTAGGCAGAGCAGCAGGCAGAGAGAGGAGGAAGCAGGCTCCCCGCCAAGCAGGGAGCCCCACGCGGGGCTCGATCCCAGGACTCTGAGATCATGACCTGAGCCAAAGGCAGAGGTTTAACCCACTGAGTCACCCAGGCGCCCCTGGGAGGGCCTCTCTGACATGTTGCTATCTAAGCAGAGATTTGAACGAAGTGAGGGCGTGAGCTGTGCACACATCAATGGAAAGAGTTCCACGTAAAGGAAAGAGGAAATGCAAATGCCCCAAAGATCAAAGGACAGTAAAGAAGCTGTGTGGCTGGAACAGCATGAGAGAGGTCCGACTGGTAAGAGGTGAGTTGTGGAGATTGCATTATAAAGGGTTTTATCTCAAGTTGGATAGGGAGCTTTCCAAGGGTCCAAGTACAGATGAGCTTAAGCAATTACACGAGTGAAAAAAAATTAGATGGAATTATACAAATATTCCTCATGTCCTCTTTGAGTTAGAAAGCTGTTTAAATTGCCTCTTGCCCTGTCCCCTTACCTCTAGTGACATTGCAGTCACTGAATTTTGCATATAAAAGTCTTCTCTTCAGAAAAGGAAAAGGCTAGTGCCATCTGATGGCCACACTTGTGAACATCATTTTCTATCTTAGAGTATTTGCAAAAATGAAAGCATTTAGGCCTAAGGGTAATAAAGGTTTCAGTGATACTCATTGCCCTACGTGAATTTATCTCTTAAGTACATCTAGAACAAGAATGAATTTTAAAACTCTGCTAAAACACTGGCTGATGCTATTCTGTGCTTTGAACAATTTTTTAGTTTAGTCCAACAAATAGTTATTTTTATCTATATATGTCATTCCATTCATGTAGTGAGTGTTAGATAAATTCTTGCTCAGTTGAAATGAATCTGATGTCCATTCATCAGTGATGTACCATCTACCTTTCTCAAGTATGTGACTATAATCCCCTTAAATCCAGAGAAAAAAATGACACCATATCCTCTTATTGTGGGAGTTATTTTGTAGTGTGATTATTTGGCTAACACACTGACTTCTTTTACATAGGGTTCACCTGATAAATGTAAATGAATGAACAGGAAAAAAATAGCTATGTTCTAACGTTGTGTAGCAGTTTATCTCAAGGGTCGTGGACTCAGCCCACTTGGCTTTGAGTTTTGGCTTAGTTGCTATAAGCTCGATGATCACTAGTTTCCTCCTGTGGAGAGACACTATCAGCTCTCGGTTCAAGAGGGTGTTGTGCAGATTTAATGAGAAAATGTAGGTAATAGGCCTCATATAATATCGGGCACATTATAAGCAGTCAATACATGATCATGATTTTTATCATTATTGTGGGTTTTGTTTATACTGCAGGGTACGCTAAAGGTCACAATGTGTCTCGGGAAAAATTACCTATAAAAAAACTAGCTGATAAGAATGGGTTAGTCTGATTATTCGGGAGACGTTTGATTGAATACCTCCTTTGTAGTAAGCACTATTCTGGCATATCCCACAAACATGTCCATGACTGAGAAGTATTGAAATTCTGTGAGGGTAAGCCTCTGGGTGTTTAATTATTGTGTTTTTAGAGCCTAGGGAGGCATCTGGCTCAGAGTAGATGATCAATTAATACTTGCCAAATGAATGAATGAATGAACAAATGAAAGAATGAATGGAAAAATATTGAAATTATCTGGGCTTACCTTTTAGCTGTGTAACGATTTAAAAAATTGATTTAAGTTAAAGTTTCTGTATGTAGATATATGGAAAATGGAATGATATTCAAAATTATATTATTGTCATTATATTTTTACCTAGGAGAATGATGTCAGTAGTAATGCTATCATCCTAGGGTAGTCATTTCTCAGCAGTAATGAAAAGATTCTTGCATTACTACTTGTGAGCAAGATCCCTAAAGAGACAAATTTTGGCACTACAGTTACACAAATCACTACAAGTGTATATATTGGCTTTTTCTTTATTACGTACTGTATATCATTTTAAATTTAGTTCACGTATATACTTCCTTATTTCCTATTCAACCAGCTAACTCTAGCTCACGTGTTTTAATTCTCTAACTCGGATTTTTCCAAGTAAGTATTCCTATAGATCCTACATAGAAGTTTTTTTTATAAACCTATTTTGTGTTTTGGTCAAGTTTCAGTGGTCTCTAGAATTTTTAAAAACTCTGTTAAAAGGATCTTGTACCTTAATGTTAACCTTGGTCCATATTTCAGAAAGTATTAGTAAAAGATGATTTAATGGGACCTAGGGGAAGTATGAATCGCAAAGACCTGGAATAGGTTCACCAAAATTAAGGCTTGAAAAAATTATCCTTAATTCTTTATTACGTAGTAAACTCGAAGATCAGAAAAATCATGTACACAGTGCATGTGTAGTAAAACTTTCGAAGAGGTGCCTTGTGATGTGTGATTAAAAGGGAGAGAATGGACGGATACAAGGGACCACTAGTGATCCTGAGGACCTCTATTTACCAATGCCTAACAGTTTTGAGTTAACTTATTCGACCTTACAGAAGTCTCGTGGTGTATACAGAGCTTCACCATTTCCTGACAGTCTGGTTTTCATCATCCCTGAAAAAGAGATAGACTTGTGCACTATTGAATATTTCTTTGTAGGAAGCCCATTCATGATTCATCAATGGTTTGTGACACATTTGCTATCATAATAGGCCAGCACATCTTCAAAGTCAATAAGATTTATGACAATTTCATGTGGAAAAGAATGCTTGCTGGGACCTATATGCACTTGCCAGCTGGCTATATCAAATATCACTCGTTGTTGAGTGCTTTCCTTACAATGCCCTACTTATCCTTAAAGAATTTACATTTTTTTCAGGCCATGGAGTCATTAATGCAATCTCACCAGAAAGAATTAATGCCTCTCTTTGAGTGTTTTAGTTACTCTTAAGTAACTTTGAGTCATAGTACTATACAATACGGTTAAAAAATTCTCATTTTAAAATAATCATTATTTTCTGGTACTTTACCAAGTTACAATTTCAGATATACTCCCAATTAGAGTGGTGCCCATAATTTGAGGGTTTGATGTCAGAAAGTACAGGTCTATATAGATCTCTGCACTTGAAGCGTTTTTGAGAATCTCCACAGGAGTGAATACAGGGTGATGTGTTCAAGCTTTGGATCAACAACCTATTCCCTCCCTCAGTCAGCAGTTTTACTCCCAAGACCTACTAGTTAGTCGCCCAGGATGCTTATGTGATTACCATTACTTCTCCCATTGCCCTCAGCATTGAGAATTCATTGAGCACTATGTGATAAAACCCTTTAAATGATGTTTTCACAGAATCTCATTGCACAGGCTTTAAACTTTTTAAAGACTTTTATTTTTTAAATCAAATTTCACCACTAAATATTATTTATTGTCTTTTCATTTCTTTTTTTTTTTTAAAGATTTTATTTATTCATTTGACACACAGAGAGAGATTACAAGTAGGCAGAGAGGCAGGCAGAGAGAGAGGAGAGAGGAGGAAGCAGGCTCCCTGTTGAGCAGAGAGCCCGATGTGGGCCTCGATCCCAGGATCCTGGGATCATGACCTGAGCCGAAGGCAGTGGCTTTAACCCACTGAGCCACCCAGGCGCCCTTGTCTTTTCATTTCTTATACTGCTTTTATAAAATCCTATTTTCTACATAATGTGATTTTTCATTCCCAAAACCCACCTCTCCATCAAGTAAGCATAGCTAGCTTGTTTTAGACAATGAATGTTGAATGTTTTAGACAATTTTTTGCATTCCAACTTACTGGAAGCTGTCAAATTTTAAATTAGGTAATTGCTAATGTCCCAATTATTTTCTTTATTTATTTCTTCTTTTGAGTTTTTTACATTATGTGAATTCTTATTTTTTTGATATATTTTTTCAAAAAACTGATATTATTTAACTTAAACTACTAACATTTTTATTTTAAAATATCCATTCATAAAAATTATTAAAAGCTGCATGTTAGAGTTTTGTAAGTTTTTAGCTGAACCCTTCTGAAAACTTCACAAAACCTTTGGTAAAGACATATAATCAGTAATGATCAGGTATCTCGTTTAAAGAATATCGAGACCAAGAAGGATGTTTACAACTTCATCAGGAACCAAAATGACTGGAAGATTCTGAAACCCCCCCAAAATGTGACATTTCTTAAATTAGATGACTTGTTAGCACTGACACAATTAAACTGTGTTGATAGAAATGTTCCATATCTGTACTATTGAAAATGGTAGCTACCAGCTACATGTTCCTTATAACATTTGAAAATGACCAGTGCTGGAGTGCCTGGGAGGCTCAGTGGGTTAAAGCCTCTGCCTTCGGCTCAGGTCATGATCTCAGGGTCCTGGGATCTAGCCCCATATTGAGCCCCTCATTGGGCCCCTGCTGAGCAGGGAGCCTGCTTCTTCCTCTCTGCTTGCCTGCTTGCCCGCCTCTCTGCCTACTTGTGTTCTCTCTCTCTCTCTCTCTGTCAAATAAATAAATAAAATCTTTTAAAAAAGAAAAAAAAAAAAAGAAAAGAAAAGAAAATGACCAGTGCTGTTGAGAAACTGAATTCCTACTTTTATTTAGTTTTGTATTTGAAAAGCCAGATGTGGCTAGTGGTGCCATACTGACCAGCAGAGTCTCCTCTTTAAATTCACTATGGGGCCTTTCTTTGCCTCCCACCCCACTTCCTCATTTATCTGAGATCACAGACACGGAATATAAATTATAGTTTTAGTTAACACAGAAGTCCGTTAGGGTTCCTGTACTTCCTAAAAGTTGGGTAAATTTCCATAGTGTGCTGTCAATCTGGCTTTTTGGGAGAAAACTATAGCACTGAGTTAGCATTTTCTCATTCCCATGGTGTAAATAATCCCACCATGGCCAATATGAAGCTATCAATGTGAAATCCATCAGCTGGAGAAATTTCTGAAAATACAACCTGGCTCTCATAAGTTGCTACAAACTGAATCCAATGTACATATGCCCCACGAAAATCCAAAGCCTGCCCTTGTTTTCTTCAAAGTACCAGAGCTTTATATGCTCAAGTTCACTTCTGGCTGTGAGCCCTGTTTGTACTTAATTTGTTCAGTTAGTAGGCTGGCTTGTTAATACTCCTCATGCTGTCCAGTGCTTTTCCTTCATTTCCACAAAATCCATTCACACAAACTCTGTATGTGAAGCGTTGAATTTTAAAAAGGAACTTATGGATGGTAGGGTGTGTGTCTGTGTGTTGGGGCAGAGATCACTGCATAGCATTAGTAACAAATACAGATTAAATGTCGACCATCAGCTGTTTAGTGTCCTTAGGACAGTCTCCAGTGCCGTCTCTCAGGTAGCCTCGAGCCACCTGTCATCTCTCTGACTCTCATCCTTCTTTCTTCTCCTCACTCACCTCCTTGCTTTTGGATGGCCCCCAGGAATCCCAAAAGATCTCATGAAATCATGAAAAGTAATTTCCTTCTCTCCAGTCTCTGCTCTTAAATGCTCTTCTTAATATCCCAACTCAACAAGTTGTGTGAATGGTCCCTTTTTTACTGGGATCAACCTATGTTATAAAGCATTTATTCATAAATTCAACATTATTTATTGAATACCAACTATATGACAGGCACTCTTCTGGTTGTAAATATCAAATTTGGCCTTCTGTTACATTAGAATGGAGTGCAACAGTTGTCAAAATGCCTAACACAGTGCTGAAATATGTTAGCAGCCAATAGATATCATTTTATTACATTGCTAAAGCAAAATTTAGAAACAATAAGGGAAAGGAATAAAGGATGTGAACTTTAGAAAGATTAAGGCTTTTCATTTCTTTATTTCATCTATTCCTCTTAATTATACATCCTATTCTCCCCAAAGCTACCTTTTCAATTATGATATTCATGACTGTCAGATATGTATAAACAATGTTGTAACCTACTCTCATTTTAGCAAAATTATGCATAAATAACTGTAGTTTTAATTAGTGCAAACATATCTTTCCACTGACCTGTATTTAATTGTTATTGTCACTGTTATAAATTCCCTAGCTGTATAGTGTGGACACATAGTAAATATGTGTAACATATTTTGGTTTCAATGAATGAGAAACTACAATCAGTAAAAAAAATACAGTAAGTGTTTTAGTTCAGCTTAATATATTTTGATTCATTTTGTGTCTGTTGATCATTCTTTTAGTTTTCTAAGTAAAATTATTTGATGATTTTGGCAAATACATGAGTGATATTTTTATTGCCCTGATGCTAGGTGCCTGTGGCAGAAGAAGGAACACATTGTGTTGTGTGTTACTGTATATACTTGGGTATTAGAGACATGTCTTATCAAGTCTCTTTCACACGTGCTATCTGCTCTTGGTCTCCACAGCTTCCGTTCTAGTCCAGACCACCGTTACCTCTAGTCTGGAGCACTGCTTTGTTCTTCTCAGCTGGTCCTCCATGATCTGTAATTCACATTAACCACATACTCTGCCCTACACGGTCTCATTGACTGCATATCTGATTATTTCACTGTCTACTTAAACTTGTCGAAGCTTTGTCTAAATACTTTGTCTTTCAGATGAAATCCAAATGTAAGGGTTTCAGTGCCTTTTGTGATCTGTCTCTAGTTTCATCTCTTGATAACCACTTTCCCGCACAAAATTATATCCAATCAGTTCAATCATCCCATCTTCTCATGCATTCGGGTCTTTCAGCGGCTTCTTTCTTTGTTTGAACTCTTATCTTCACCTCTCCATCTGTTCGTTTTTGAATTACTTTCATTCACATGAAAGCATCTAGTTCTTATTTTCATAAAATCTCATCCCTTCCTGCACCTCTGGGTAGGTAAATGACGCCTGGTCTCATGAGTTCCCATAATAAAGTGTTCATCGCCTGTAATGGAATGTAGCCTACATACTGGGTATTTAATTGTCTCTCGCTAGATCTGAGCTCTGTTTTTTGGATTTTTTTTCTGTTTTTGTTTTTGTTGTTGTTGTTGTTGTTCTTAAATCACCTCTATGTTTTAACTGACAGAGCTAGGCACAAGGCAAAGTGAATATTATGCCTCTGTTCAAAATTAAGGTGTATTAAATACTGTCCCTAGCTGGAATTTGTTTCTCTGCTGGAATTCAAAAGCGACTGTGAAGAAAGCATACATTTGCAAGTGCCTATTATGTTCAAAGTATTGTGCTCGGTATTTTACATATGTCACCTCATTTAATCCTCACTGCAATTTGAGCCTTTGAAAACCCAAGCATGCTCAAGGGTATAAAATAGTAAATGGCAAAGCTGGGATTCAAAGCTTGACCTTTTTGAGTACAATATTTATGTTCTTTTCACCAATCCACATTGCTTTTGAGGGTCTATGAAAGCTGAACTGCTGGCGACTCTCCACCCTGTTGACTGAATAGAAGAATATATGTTAGAGAGCCTTGTAAACTGAAAATATTCAACCCAGGTACAGTTGACAATAGTACTCAATATGTATCTATTGACTGAATCACCAAGTGACTGGATAGTATTATTATTGTAATTAGTGTTAGAGAAAAGCAAAGAATACATATTCTTTGCATTCTTAGGAGTAACATCACTTAATGTATGTTCCTCATTAATAGATATACAAAGAAGAGTTCTCACATCAAGTATGAGTTAACAGATTGTTTCACTACTATAGAATTTGTCTGGAATATGTTAAATCATGATGTACTGAGAAAGGTAACACCTTGTATACATTGCTTCTCAGAGCTCTTCGAACCTTGAATTCTTTTTGTGGAGAAGACTATCTGTTGGACTACCATGGCATGGATCCTACTTTAAAGTGTTACAAATCACATGTAAAATTATTTTACTTGGAGTGCCTGGGTGGTGCATTAGGTTAAGCATCTGACTCTTGATTTCAGCCAGGTCATAATATCAGGGTTGTGAGACTGACCCCATGTCAGGCTCCACGCTCAGTTTGGAGTCTACTTGAGATTCTCTCTCCCTCATATGTGGGTTGCAAAATAACTCATATTAATATTGTTACTCCTCTAAGACATGGAAATCAGAGCTTTCCACTTTATATTAGAGGATATAAAATATGCCTTCTTATTCAAATGATCATTTACTATTATTCATACTGAGATGCTTCAATTATATTCAGACGTTGGTGATTGAATATTGCACATGTGATGTGATGAACAAAATAAATAACACCAACCAAATGGGTCTTAAACACTATCTGCAAGGCCCATTCTAAGCGTTTTCAATGTAATAACTTATGTATTAACAATGTGAAACCAAGTATCATTTGTTAACATAATTTTTCTTTTTTATTGAGGTATAATTGACATATAACATTATATTAGTTTCAGGTGTAAACATAATGATTTGATATTTGTAGATATTATGACATGAACACCATAATAAGTCTAATTACCATCTGCCACCATACAAGGTTACAAAACATAGGCTTTTTTTTTTTGTGATGAGAATTTTAGGATTTACTCTTTGCCACTTTCAAGTATGCAATGCAATATTATTGACTATAGTTACCATACTATGTATTACATCCCCATGAATTATTTTGTAGTTAGAAGTTTGTACCTCTTCACATACTTCACCTACTCCCAACCCTCCTCCCCTCTGAAAACCACTGTTCTATACTCCGTATCTATAAGTTTGTTTTTGTTTTGTTTTGTTTTTTTGATTCCACATAGAGTAAAATCATACAATATTTGTCTTCCTTTTATCTGACTATTTCACTTGGCAAACTATTCTAAAGATCCATCTAAGGTGCAATAAATGGCAAAATTCCATTCTTCTTTAAGACTGAGTTCTAGGGCACCTGGGGGGCTCAGTGGGTTAAAGCCTCTGCCTTCGGCTCAGGTCATGATCTCAGAGCCCTGGGATCGAGGCCCGCATTGGGCTCCCTGCTTGGCAGGGAGCCTGCTTCCTCCTCTCCCTGTCTCTCTGCCTGCCTCTCTGCCTACTTGTAATCTCTCTCTCTGTGTCAAATAAATAAATAAAATCTTTAAAAAAAAAAAAGACTGAGTTCTATTCCACTGTGTGTGTGTGTGTATGTGTGTGTATATACATATATATACACACACATATATATATATATCTATACCTATTCTATTATATATATAATAGAATAGGTATATATATTATATATATATATATATAATATATATACCTATATCTATTGAGGGGCACTTACGTTATTTCCATACTATGGCTATTATAAATAAAACCTGCAATGAACATAGGGACACATATTTCTTTTAATATTAGTGTTAGGTTTTGTTTGTTTTATTTTCTTTAGGGACTCAGAAGTGAAATTTCTGGATCATATGGTAGTTCTATTTTTAATCTTTTGAAGAACTTCCATACTGTTTTCCATAGTGGCTATACCAACTTACATTCCAATTAACAGTGCATGAGAATCTACTTTTCTCTATCTTTGCCAGCACTTGTTATTTCTCATCTTGTTGATAATAGCCATTCTGAAAGATGTGAGGTAGTATCTCATTGTGGTTTGGATTTATATTTCCCTAATGATCAGTGATGTTGAGCATCTTTTCATGTGCCTTCTCGTTATCTATGCATCTTTTGGAAAAATGTCTGTTCAGGTCCTCTGCCCATTTTTTAATTGGGATTATTTGTTCTTTTGCTATTGAGTTGTATGAGTTCTTCATATATTTTGGATATTAACCCTTTATTGGATAAATGACTTGCAAAATTTTCTGCCATTTAAGAGGTTGCTTTTTCATTTCGTTGATAGTTTCCACTGCTATGGAGAAACTTTTTAGTTTGATGTTGTCCCATTGAATTTATTAGTTCTAACAGTTTTAGGGTGAAATCTTTAGGGTTTCCTATATGTAAAATCAAGTTGTCCACAAATGTGGACAAATTTATTTCTTCTTTTTTTCAGTTTGGATGCCTCTTACTTCTTTATGTTGCCTAAGTGCTCTGGCTAGGACTTCCAATACAACACTGAATAAAAGAAGCAAGAGTGGGCATCCTTGTCTTCTTCCTCATCTTAGAGGACTAGCTTTCAGTTTTTCACCACAGAGGAGTATTTTAGTTGTGAATTTGACATATATGGCATTTATTATTTTGAAATATGAACTGTTACCTCTATACTCACTTTGTCGAGACTTCGTTTAATCATAAGTGGATGTTGAATTTTATCAAAAGCTTTGTCTGAATTGATTGAGATGATCACATGATTTTTAAAAAGATTTATTTATTTATTTGAGGGGGAGGGGCAGAGGGAGACAGAGACTCTCAAGCAGACTCCCCACTGAGCACAGAGCCTGAAACGGGGTTCGATCTCATGACCCTGAGATCAAGACCTGAGCCAAAAGCAAGAGTCTGGAGCTCAACCGACTGAGCCACCACTCTCCCTGAAATGAACATGTGGTTTTTATCCTTCTTTTTAATGTGGTATATCATGTCAATTGATTTGCAAATGTTGAACAATACATGTATCTCTGAAATAAATCCCACTTGATCATGACTTTTTATTCTTTTAATGTATTGTTGAATTAAGTTTGCAAATATTTTGCTGAGGATTTTTGCATCTTTATTCACCAGAGATACTGACCTATAATTTTTTTTTTTTCCTCTGGTGTCTTTGTCTGGTTTTGGTATCAGGGCAATACTCCTAATAGAAAGAGTTTGGAAGCATTCTCTCTTCTTCAGGTTTTTGGAAGAGTTTGAGAAAAATAGGTCTTAAATATTCTTTAAGTGTTTTGTAGATTTCACCAGTGAAGATATCTGGTCCTGGGCTCTTGTTTGCTTTGAGTATTTTGACCATTGATTCAATCTTCTTACGAGTAATCTGTCTATTCTGATTTTCCATTCCTTCATGATTCAGTCTTTAATGATCATATGTTCCCAGGAATTTACTCATTTATTCTAGGTTGTTCAACTTGATGGTGTATAATTGTTCGTGGTACTTTCTTATGATCCTTTGTATTACTGTGGTACCAGTTGTAATTTGCCCTCTTCTATTTCTGATTGTATTCATTTGAGCCCTCTCTCTCTCTCTTTTTTTTTTTAATTTTATTTATGTAACTGACACAGAGAGAGAGATCAGATCACAAGTAGGCAGAGAGGCAGGCAGAGAGAGAGGAGGAAGCAGGCTCCCTGCTGAGCAGAGAGCCAGATGTGGGCCTCGATCCCAGGGCTCTGAGATCATGACCTGAGCTGAAGGCAGAGGCTTAGCCCACTGAGCCACCCAGGCACCCTGAGCCCTCTCTTCTTGCTGAGACAAGCTAAATGTTTGTCAGTTTTGTTTATCTTTTTAAGGGCTTGGTCTTAGTTTCATTAATATTTCCTATTGTCTTTTTAGTCACTATTTCATTTACTTCAGCTTAATTTTTGTTATTTGCTCGTAACTTTGGATTTTGATTGTTTTTTTTTCTAAGTCCGTGAGGTGAAGAATTAGATTATCTATTTAAGATGTTTTTGTTTGTTTAGCTTTTGAGGTAGATCTATATTGCTATAAGCTTGCCTTTTATAAGTACTTTTGCTGCATCCCATATATTTTGATATTTTTGTATTTCTATAATATATTTGTCTCAAGGTATATTTAATTTCTCTGATTTTTTTTGACCCATTGGTTGTTCTATAGCATACTGTTTAATCTTTACACATTTGTGATTTTCCCAGTTCTCTTCTTGTAATTGATTTCTAGTTTTACACTCTTATGGGTGGAGAAGATGCTTGATAGGATTTCAGTCTTCTTGAATTTATTGAAACTTGTTTTGTAGCCTAACATGTGATCTATCTTGGAGAATATTCCATGTGCACTTGGGAAGAATGTGTACTCTGCTACTTTGGGATGGGATGTTCTCTATATATCTAATAAATCCACATGGTCTAATGTGTCATTTATGACTGATAGTTCCTTATTAATTTTCTATCTGGATGTAAGTGGGAGCATTAAAATCTCCTACTATTACTGTATACCTGTCAGTTTCTCCCTTTAGGTCTTTAATAATACTTGCTTCATATATTTAAGTGCTCCTACGGGGGGTGCATAAATATTTACAAATGTTTTATCTTCTTCCTGGATTGACCCTTTTATCATCATATAATGTCCTTCTTTGTCTTTTATTACGGTCTTTGTTTTAGAGTGTATTTTGTTAATATAAGTATAGCTATTCTAGCTTTCTTTTGGTTTCCATCCCTTCACTTTTAGTCTGTGCATGTCTCTAGGTATGAAACAATTCTCTTGCAGGTAGCATATAAATGAGTCTTTTTTGTTTTTTATATATTTGGTTATTTTATGTCTTTTGATTGAAGACTTCAGTCTATTTACATTTCAAGTAATTATTGATAGGCTTGTACTTATTCCCATTTTGTTCATTGTTTTCTGGTTGTTTTGTAATTTCTCTCTGTTCCTTTCTTCTGTTGTGGCTTTGATGACTTTCTTAATGTTCGTTATGTTTAGATTCCTTTCTCATTATCTTTTGTGTATAAATGTGTTTTCACTTTGAGGCTCACACACAACAACATTATATATATATATATAATATACACACATATTGTGTATATTATATATATATAGCAATTTATTTTAAGTCAATATAGCCATTTAAAATTGAACACATTCTAAAATTTAACATTTTTAATCACCCGCCATGTTTTTTTGTCACATTTTACACCCTTTTGTTTTGTGTATCTCTTACTAATTACTATAATTATAGTGATTTTTATTACTTTTGTCTTTTAATCTTCATGCCAGCTGTGTAGGTGAATAATCCACTACCTTTACTATACATTTACCTTTACCAGTGAGAGTCATACTTTTTTGTTTTCTTTTTACTAGTTAGTGTCCTTTTTTCAAGCTTAAATAAGTCCCTTGAACATTTTTTGTAAGGCTGGTTTAGTGGGATTGAACTCTTCAGGGAGAAGCTCTGGATTTGAGAGATTCCTCCCTATTATGGTTCCCTGCTCCAGGGGTGGGATTTTTGGTGAGAATGCATCTCTTCATCTCCTACCTGTCTCAGTGTTTTCCTTTTATCCTTCGTTGTGGAGGAGATGTCCAGCTAGGTTTTTCGTCTTTTTCAGAAGACATTGTTCCATAGGTATATTTGTATTGTAGATTTGTTGCGTCTGCGGGAGAGGGTAAGTTCAGGATCTTCACACACCACTATCTTGGACTGCCCCTGTGGGCTCACTCTTTATTGGTGAATTTAAAACATAGTAGTAGGACTTTAAAGCACAGGAAGAGAATAAACAAGTGGCCCAAATGGTCGGTTATTGAAATCAATGTAGAACTGTAAAATAAACGAATGCAGGGGGCAGAGGATGGGCGGCAATGTGTTTATTCGAGGTATTTATGTTTGAATGGAATGCCTCTTTGAAGTGGGTACATAAATTATTTCACTTGATCTGTGTCATAACCCTATCAGATAAGCAGCCAGGCCTGCACTAAATCACAAGTATTCTGATTCCTGGTCCAGCATCTTTCCAAGTCTTATCACCTCTTTTCAAAAATAATGTCATTTTTTTCTTACAGTTTTGAACTATAAAACTTAATATAAAATTTGAAATTTTATATTACATATTATTATATATTTTGTTTTAGGTGCATACTAATGAAGAGAAAATATAATTTCTAAAAAGTTTCCAGTGAATCATTTTGTTAGCCAAATATAAACTTAGGCAAATCTTTCAACATAAATGATTCTGGCATTAAAAAAAAAACATTAAAAATGACAATAATATTAACAGCTAATTTCTATAGAGCGAACTTATAGAAAATCCCATATTGTTTGACTTAAACAAGAAGGAAATGTTCTATTTCATATAAGAAGTCCAAAATAGAAGTGTCCCAAGGCTTTCCTTTATTACTTATTTCATTAAGCATCGAAGTAGGACTAATAAAATCATATTATTATAATAAAAACAATGATGTTGATATAAAAGAAACATATTTAAGAACTTTAGAACTTTAAGAACCAAAGAACTTTAAGTATTTAAAATATCAACCTCTATTAAAATATTCAAATAATGGCAACATATATCTTAACCAAAAATAGAAGACTAGTTCTACTCTTTTTTTTAGTTAACTAAAAATTTATAATTCATTTACTTTTATTGAATTTGATTACTTTTATATGAATTTGATTTTGAATTATTTCTAGAATTTTTAAAAAATTATTTAAAGTCTAAAATGTATTTTAGTAATTTTAGAATTGGATCATTTAAAGAATTTTTTTAACCTAGATTTTGTTGTATGTTAGCATATTGTCAGAATAGTCAAACAAATTAATTTGGTGTAAGAAAATCATTCATGGGCGCCTGGGTGGCTCAGTGGGTTAAAGCCGCTGCCTTCGGCTCAGGTCATGATCCCAGGGTCCTGGGATCGAGGCCCACGTCGGGCTCTCTGCTCAGCAGGGAGCCTGCTTCCTTCTCTCTCCTCTCTCTCTGCCTGCCTCTCTGCCGACTTGTAATCTCTCTCTGTGTGTCAAATGAATAAATAAAATCTTTAAAAAAAAAAAAACACTGATTTAAAAAAAAAAAAAAAAAGAAAATCATTCATATGATTTACATTCAGTGTTATATAAACCACTTTCCTAGCTAAAAGAAACTTGCCAGGCTCAAACACAGAAACACAATCTTTCAGATCTCTCTCGAGATCTAACACTGAGGAAATATCTGAAAACAGAGCATGAGTTTCTCTTGTTTATTGATAAGAACAATGGTAGCTTTGAATTTAATAAATGACAAATAATAAAGAAATGCATGAAGAACATAGCATGCTATGCACACAAATTGGGACCTACAATTGGGATGATTTTAAAATTAAGATCTTAAAGAAACAAGCAATTTAGATATGAAACAGATCTGAAAGTAGTAATACATAGATTTGATATTTGTAGAATTTAAACTGTGGCATGCCCAATCTCATTAAAGCAGTCATTGGCATTCTTTCCTAATTTCAATTTTCCTAAAAATTAAATTACATATTGTTTTGAGATGATAGTTAACCCCTGTATCTGCAATTACTCCTAAAGTTAAAAATCTGTGTATAGCTTACATGCAAAATACAATATGAAAAAGACACAATCCCCAAAATACATGCATTTGTTTCATTGACATGAAAATTTTATACTCAAAATTTTAGTATTAGTATTATTTAGTTAATTTGATATTCTGTAATCCTAGGTTTGATGTGCAAACCTAAAATTTAAATATTCTACACATGAATATGTAATATAACTGACAGCAATTTGAAAAAAATACAATGGTTCATAAAAAAGTATTTGATACTAATAATTGAAAACAGTAAATAGGTCTCAATTTTGGATCAAAGAAATTGGAGCTGGGGTCAAAGTCTATTAACACTCCTACAAATATTACTACTATTATTAATACTACACGTTCTACTGCTCTGGGCAAACACATTTCTGTTGTTTTGCTTCAACACACTAAAAAATGGACAATGGTATGTCATTTTTAATCCTATGGTAAGTTTTTTTCAGTGACTCTTGGGAGGAACAAACCAAGTCTTATTTACTGAGAAGAATCTCATATACACTTATATGAAATAATAATTAGTACTTTTCAATTTCCTTTTCTAGTTTCTTTATCTCATTAAAAATTGAGAAGAGGTTTTCTTTAAAAAAAGGAAATTTGTAATTGAAAGGTTAATATTTAATGAGTTTGGAAAATATTAAAAAAATATATTGCCTAGTATATATAATTTAAATATAAAAAACTGAAAATGAAAGGCCTATTTTTATAATCCAAATGAGAAATTTCTAAACTTTCTAAATTTATAGCTAATAGTATATTTTCAAATTTGTTGATATATTTGAAATATAACATGCAACATTCTTAGAAGTGTATAGTGAGAAGTGTATGGTTGTCTTTCACTGCAGAAATATATTTTAAATTAATGGTATAGAACTTTTTATATATAACTAATTAAAATAAATCACAAAATTACATAATTTTAATTAAATAAGATATATTAATATCAAAACTGATTTATTTTAAAATGTACAACAAATAGACTTTCATATTTTTATCGTTTTAAGTGGACAAGAAGTGATTTATAGATGTATCAATTTCTAGATTTTGGGTAACAATGAAGATGACAATCATTATTTTAGTCCATATTTAGACATTATTCTTTTCCTTGATGAATTTGCATTACATGTTCCATAAAGATCAAACCTCTGTATAAATATTATATAATTTATATTTGTGTATCTTAATGAATGATGTATCAAAGATATATTTTTAAATAGTGATTTACATGAGAAACCAAATATAGACATTAGGTAGTCCCACCAGACATGTTAATCTTCAGAGATGGTTTACTCAATCAAAGAAAATATTATATTTAATTATATGAAAGGGCTCTTATGACACATAACCATCTTATGTATGGACTTAAGAAACTCCTGGGCATTGTATTCAAAGTTCTGAAAAATCATATTTTTAAATGCTTAGAAAAAGAGACCATTGTTTTATTATCTGAACATGACAAAGAAAGCTATAAGGTCTTTTCCTGATTTTATCCAAGAGATGGTGAAAAGTAAGTCTAGAGAACGAATTTGTTGTAGTAGTTATTGAAAGAACAAAATTTCTTTCTGATTATACTCATATGAATACAACATGTTTTAGTAACTCCTGACACAAAACAGAGCTGGCCCTTATTTGTGTTCATCTACTTTTCTCCTTATCTTCACATCCATCCACTTTTTCCCACCCTCAAACTCTATCATTTCCTGGAAACTTCCTGTTCCCCAAGTGCAAGTCTTCTCTTTCTCCTTTGAGCCTACATAGCATTTCACCAGCACTTTTCTTAAGGTATCTTTCCCTTCTATGCTTGCTTTTGTTCATGTATGTTTCTATCTCTCTCCCTAATCTACATGTGCCATGAGAATAGAATTTCTATACGTACCATTGTTTTTCCTTCATGCCATTCCCTCTATATGGATTTATGGATATACACAATACCTTCTCTCTCTGTCTCTCTGAATCATAAACTAAAACAATAAAACTATCAAATAAAAATGTGTGCTAGTTTAAAGGATGAAAGAACATGGGGAGAAGCATGGTAAAATATTAAATTTTGGGTGAAATGAATCTTAAGGAAGGTAAAAGTAAGACTGTCTCCTTGTGCAATTGTTTCATTCAAAATTCTTTTAAAACTTGAAAATTACAGCAATATAAGAAATACTTGTAATAAATTTTTCACAAAGATCTTACCATCAGAAATCAGATAGAAAGTGGCAATACCATATCATATCAGGGTTCAGAATATTAGTGCTAGAGACCCATGGTCTAGGTTCAAATCCTAGCCAATCCAATTTGCAGTTGTGTAACATTGGCAAAAAATTCAGTGGCTCTCTTCCTTGGTTTCCTCATCCTTAAAAGATATTAATGGAATGATCCACATGGGGTATAGGGAAATCCTAAACCCAGTTCCACTACACACACACGGAATCTACAGTTACATATGGAAAAATTCTCTCTGAAAAATACCTGAAAACTAGCCTAGCAGCTCCTTCACAACAGACTATAAAAGGGCCACATTGAGATGGGTGGAAGAGGCAGAGATGTGGTCTCACCAAAACTCCACCACAATCAGAGGGAGTCTCACAAATCTGGAGCTTCTCCCTGAAAAGTGAGGGGTTTGTGCTCACATAAGGCACCTCAACCCTCGGAATTTGCATCAGAGAGAAAATCAGTAGGACTTGCATCCAGGAGACCAAAAGGCTGTTGAGAACTGAGATCATAATCTTAAAGACTTTGAGTGCAGACACATTTCCTACAATAGCAGCACTTTTTTCAAAAGTGTTTTGACTGTATATGAAGAGGATTCACACTGATAAGGAAACAAACATCCAGATCCAGGAAACCTAGAGAGTTCTAAGTAAGATGAACCCAAAGATATCCACACCAAGAATCATTATAATTAAAATGCCAAAAGTTAAAGAGAGAATCTTAACAGCAGCAAGACAAAAAACAACTTGTTATGCACAAGTTTTATCCCATAAAACTCTATCAACAAATTTTTCAACAGAAACTTTGCAGGCCAGAGGAATGACACAATATATGCCAAGAAAGTATATGTGCTGAAAGGGAAAAAAAAAAACCTAAGAAGGAACACTCTACTGAGCAAGGTTATCATTCAGAATTGAAGGAGAGATAAAGATCAGCAAGTGCAAGAGGAATTCAATGTCACAAATCTGGCCTTACAAGAAATGTTCAAGGGACTGCTTTAAGCTGGAAAGAGAAGGCACTGATTAGTAACAAGAAAACATATGAAAGTATAAATCTTACTGGTAAAGGTAAATATATAGTAGAGGTAGTAGATTAATCACTTGCAAAATAGCATGAAGGTTAAAAGACAAAAATAGTACAACTAAATATAATGTTTAGTTAAAAGAAATACAAATTAAAAATAAGTAAGATGTGGAAGCAAAGCACAAAATGTAGGGAGAGAGTAAAAAGTTAGAATTTTGGAGGAGTTCAGACTTAAAAAGAGACAAATGAAAGTATGTTCAACATCAACAATCCCCAGGGAAAAGCATATCAAAACAACAGTGAGATTTCACCTCACACTTGTCAGAACAGTTATTGTCAAAAAGACAAGAATTAACACGTCTTGACCAAGATGTAGAGAAAAGGGATACTTTCTGTACTGCTTTTAAGAAAAAGAATGTGCTGGGCGCCTGGGTGGCTCAGTGGGTTAAAGCCTCTGCTTTCGGCCCAGGTCATGATCTCAGGGTCCTGGGATCGAGGCCCGCATCGGGCTCTCTGCTTGGCAGGGAGCCTGCTCCCCCCTCTCTCTCTCTGCCTGCCTCTCTGCCTCCTTGTGATCTCTCTCCCGCTGTGAAATAAATAAATAAAANAAAAAAAAAAAAAAAAATTTTTTAAAAAAAAAAAAAAAAAAAAAAAAAAAGAAAAAGAATGTGCTTGCAAAGCCCTATGATTAATAGATTTTTTATGAGCTATAATTGACATATAACATTATATTAGTTTCAGGTGTACAGCATGATGACTTGATATTTGTATACGGTGTAAAATGAGCAAGATGGTAAGTCTAGTTACCAGCCATCACCATAAAATATTACAAGAAAAGTTTTTTTTCTTGTGATGAGAACTTTTAGGATTCACTTTCTTTGCAACCCTCGAGTATGTAATATAATATTTTTGACAAGTCACCGTGCTGTACATTACATCCACATAAACTATTTTGTAGTTCGAAGCTTGTACCCCTTGACCCCCTTCACCTGTCGCTCCCAAACCCTAATACCCCTCCCACCTAGCAACCACCATTCCATTCTGAGTATCTATGAATTTTGTTTTGCTTTTTCATTTTTTTATTCCACATATTAATGAAATCATGCAGCATTTATTTGTCTTTTCCTGCCTGACTTATTTACCTTAGCATAATTTCCTCAAGGTCTTCCAGGGTAACACCAATACAAGCAAGAACCCCAGACCTGCCTGCTCACTCTCTCCCTCTCTCTCTCTCTTGCAACCTCACTGTGTGGCCCCCAATATGCCATGTAATTTCCAGAACTTCTAAGTAACAAACTGTTCTGTTTTGTTTTGTTTTGTTTTGTTTTTCAAAGTTCCCTGATGGTTGTTGTTAAGGGCATTTTGCTGTCATAATAAGAAGCACAAGGGCCAGTCTAGTCACAACATTGGTTATTGATAGGCTGAGACTGACACCAAAAAAAGTAGGCTTTCTTTTGTCTGCGTCCCAATTCATTTTCACAAATGTTGCCAGGGACTATCTAGGTAACAAAAGAAATTCTCTCTCTCTTTTCTTAATTCTGAGGTTTATTTCCTCCTTTTTAAAATATCCTCTTTCTTTGACTTTATTGAAACCAACATTATTTGGCTTCTTCTTATACTTTATTACTAATATTTTTCTCAGTGGAAAAGCAACTTTAGGGGTGCCTGGGTGGCTCAGTCAATTAAGCGTCTGCCCTTGGCTTAGATCATGATCCCAGGGTCCTGGGATTGAGCCCCATGTTGGGCTCCCTGCTCAGCGGGGTATCTGCTTCTCCTTCTGCCCTCTGTTTCCCACTACTTGTGCTCTCTCTCTGGCTCTCTCTCAAATAAATAAAATCTTTTTAAAAATAAAGAGGAAGAAAGAAAGAAAGAGCACATCCATTTTCTGAGATTTCAAGGTGAATTATTTTGACAATAATTTACATTTAAACATTTTTTATTATGTTTATTTATTTAAAGATTTTATTCATTTATTTAACAAAGAGAGAGAGATTACAAGTAGGCAGAGAGGCAGGCAGAGAGAGGAGGAAGCAGGCTCCCCACTGAGCAGGGAGCCCCATGTGGGGCTCGATCCCCGGACCCTGAGATCATGACCTGAGCCTAAGGCAGAGGCTTTAACCCAGTGAGCCACACAGGCGCCCCATACATTTAAACATTTTTTAAATTTTTATTTTCACTTCTCACGTACATTAACCCGATTCTTCTGCCTCTGACAGATTGAGCAATTATCCCACTTTGCACCTTTATTTCCCTACCCCTTTTGTGGCTCTCTACTCCATTTCTTTTTCAAGACTAATCCATATCCTGCCACCTCAAAAATTGCAATACTAAAACAGATTACTATACCCTTTATTTAACATTTTTCATGTAGTGCCCCTAAGGAGTGGAACTAGTTCTTATATTTAGATGCTGTGGTGCCTTGTTCACAGTAAGCACACATGCAATAAATATTGAAGAAAGAATGAGTGATAGACCTCAGTAATTATTTGGAGAAATATTTTCTCATTTAATATCAAATTGGGTGTTGTTCATTCCCTACATTCTGTTCAACGTGAGAACAAAATTTAGCAGAAAGTGTTTGCTTAAAAATACACCTCTGAATTCTTCCTCAGATTACTTTATTTAGGACACTGTGTTAAGAATTTCTTCTTTTTGGAAATCATTCTAACTTATCCGTGTAATAAATCTGCATTTTATAAACCTTGCTATTTTTACAAGAAACTTAGATTTTCTTTGAAGCTGATTATAACATCTTCAGATTTTGACATTTGCAGTACTGTAGAGAAAAAAAAGACTCAATGAGTCTGGGCAATTTTATGAAGATAATTGCTACCCATTTGGTTTACAATTTTCAGGTATATAACAATGATTTTTCAAACACTTTGTCTCCTAATCATTATTCATTTATTCATGCAAAAACATTTACTGAATGCCTTCTCAGTGCCAAGAACTCTGACGATACAAATAAGAATAAAACAGTCTTTGCTCTCAGTTTTTTCCTTCACTATCCTTATTATGTTTATTTGGAGGGTTACATTTACACTTACAATTTTGTTTGTTTACATAACATTTCCAAATTGGGTAATTAGATAAAAAGGGTATGCATTTCTTATTTTCTAAAAAAGTGAAAAACAGTATGATAATATTCACAGACACTGTTTAGTAATGTTAGAACAATAGCTACTGGTATTTTTTAAGGGCTGAACTGGAATCATTCTATGATATCATTTAATGAGGAAACCACTCCCCATTCTATGTGTAAGTTGTGAGTTAGAGGACCTACCAATAGTACCTCATTTAATTTTTAAGACTGAAATTTTAACTAGAAAGTGTGGGTGAACAGTCAGAAATTCTGTTTTCATTGTGTGTATGTGTGTGTGTGTATCTGTGTGTGTATTTGTGTGTGTAATAAAGTAGCTTATATTCTCAATAAACTCCTTATTCTCAAATAAATAAATTCCTGTCTTTAAAAATTTTTTGTTTTGCTTTATTTTGCATAAAAAATCAAAAGCAATCCTTGCTAAAGGAATAAATCATTTATAATGGGAAAGCAATAATTTTCTAAACTATAACATTTATTTCAATGAAAGCATCAAATAGCTACTTGAGTTTTTTTAAGATTTTTATTTATTTGACAGAGAGAGAGAAAGAGAGAGAGCACAAGCAGGGGGAGAGGGAGAAGCAGGGTGCCTGCTGAGCAGGGAACCGGATGTGGGGTTGGATCCCAGGACTCTGGGATCATGACCTGAGCCCAAGGCAGATGCTTCACCAACTGAGCCACCCAGGCACCCTAGCTACTTGAGTTTTAAATGTACTAGGAAGTGTATGCTCCTCCTAAGAGAATAGCTCCAGGTTGATGGTCAGAATGCTTGTTTTTAAAATATTAACAAAGGAATAATTATTTCACAGTAAGGGATGGCTATCAGTGGAAGCCTCAATAATAAAAAGAAATAAATAATAAAAATATTTGCTTTCAAAACATAATATAGGTAACATTTTCAAATACTCTTGCTAGTGTTCATAGACACTGATTTTAGAAAGGTGCCCTAGAAGGTAGACAGGGACGTGGAGTGATGAGCTGGGGTTCTTTCTGCTTTAGGCAGATCTATCTGAGAATCCTCTAAGACGGGTATCTGGCATCTCCAAGAATGCAACCTCATGTCTTCCCATGATAATATTGCATTTCATTGTTTTACTAGCTGTATGGCAGGAAGCTTTTTCTTAACCTAATGGGGTCAGCCCTCTCTTTAACACACCTAAGTATAACATATACACACACATATATATACACACAAATATATAGACACATTTATATACTTTATTTTATATATATTATATATCATATAATATAGATAATGTTTTCTATGAACACATTTAATTTATTAATTCATTATTTTATTAATTGAATATATTAATAAAATATTAATAAAATTAACTGATAAAATATATTGATAAAATAATTATTAATTAATTAATCATATAGACACATTTATTTTAGGATAGAAGGCCAAATGATCTGTGTCTCATTTATAACATTTGTTTAATTTTTTAAAAAGTTTCCTTCTTTTAGTCATTTAAGTAAATTGATACCTAGGTCTTCAGCTCTAAATTCGAAATTCTCTTCTTACCACATTCTATCCAGACAACCAAGCAATGCCATGAGTGGGGAATGTACATTACTCTAACAGTGAATATTCTGACTGAATTTCAAGATTTTTTTCCTATGCTTTATTCTCTCCAAATAATATAAAGAAGCTGATTCTATGTGTAGAAACTATAAATAGACGTTGACTTATATTTAATGAAAGCATCAAAGTTTTTTTTTTCAAATTAAGAAATGCTTAGAATGGTTTTTATCAAAATAATAGTATGTTTTCTTCAAGATTAAGAAAAAAATCAAGGGAATATTTTAACAGACATTGAATAATCATTTTTTTCTGAATTAAACTCTGTAATGCTAAGATATTAAGTTAAAAACTACTTTGATTCTAAAACAAAATACATTGCTTGATGAAATAAAAATTTCCTCGGGGAATAAGAGAAGCTAAATTATGCTACCTATTGTAAATGATGCTGCCAGTTTATTTAGATTTTTAACCTCTAGCAATAACAGATTATTTTGATAAATTATTCATGTTTCTGCATTGTGCACCTTTTGCAATTTGCATATCTGGCAGCAAATAGGCCCTCCTTTTAGGCTTCAGTCCCTTGGTCAGACAGGATGGCCGAAGGCTGCTTCATGATTAATTTCATCTCAATAGGGTAATGGTCATACTCAGATGAAGCAATGCCTCTGAAATGCTTTCCTGGAGCTATGAAGTACAAGAGGCTTAGCTTAAGACCTTTTAAGCATATAGTAACTTTTAGCTTAAATGTTAACCCTTCTCTATTTTGGGAGTATCTACATCTAAAAATAGTAAATTAGATTTTATAAGAATAGAAAACAATGATTTAAGGCTTAATTTAGCAGTTCATTAGATTGCTGGATGATTTGACTTTAAAGTCTAGTATCTTAGTCAAAAAAAGATGTATATATTTTGATGGATCAAGGTTTCATACTGCTGGTTCAAAGTTTAGCTGCTGAACCAGTAAATACTTATTTCTTTCCTGGTTTGTGGAAAAGTTATTCAATTTTTCTATGTTCAGTTTTCTCACCTAAGAACAATCTAAATGCTTCCCACTACTAGAATTAGCAAGAGATGGCTTTGGAGACTTGTTTCTGTTTCTTTTTTTGAAAAATTAATGAAAGAAAATTGATTTGTAATTGGGTCCTAAAGAAATGTTTGATTCATGTCATGATTTTAAACAGAATTCCTAAATTTCCAAATCCATGCAAATTGTTGTAAATTTGTTTGAAATACTGAAATTCTAAAAAATTCCAAATTGCAGCCAAGGTCACACTATAATGTAGTGAAAATAAAGTTCTGAAATTTAAAATTAAAGCAATTCTGCATATCATATGATAAATGATCAAAGAGAAAAAGAGTTTTAATTCTTTTTTATCATCTTAAAAATGAAACAGAGTCCTAAATTTAATGACTAATTTCAAACTGGACAATTTATTTTTTTACACTTTTATACTTGGATTTTTTTTATGCAATCAATTGCTTACATGTTTTTAAGAGACAGTTTTCCCAATGTTTTGCTAGGTGCTAGAGTTATGAAGTTGAGTAAATAACTCATCAGTTATCACAGGGAATTTATAGATTAGTTGGAAGCTATAGTCTTGTAAGTAAATAATTAAAATATAATCACTGAGGGCGCCTGGGTGGCTCAGTGGGTTAAAGCCTCTGCTTTCGGCTCAGGTCATGATCTCAGGGTCCTGGGATCGAGGCCCGCATTGGGCTCCCTGCTCAGCGGGGAGCCTGCTTCCCCCTCTCTCTCTCTCTTCCTGCCTCTCTGCCTCCTTGTGATCTCTCTCCCTCTGTGAAATAAATAAATAAAATCTTTAAAAAAATATATAATCACTGAAATAGAAATCTGTATTGCTGAGTCCAGTGGGATGGTTATGGAGAAACAACCAGGATGAAGAACAAGTCATCAGAAACCATTAAATACTTTGCCACCTGCTGCCACTCATTCTCCTGCGTTTGTCAGATTACTCACCTCTCAGCTCTTTCTTTTCTATTTTGCTATTTTGCGAAGGGATTTAAATGTCATTTAGGGCTTATTGACTGTTACTTTTGAAAGAAAATGATCGCTTCCAACTTTATTTTTTTTTTAGGATTTTTAAAATTTATTTTTGGGAGAGACAGACAGAGAGAGACAGAGACAGAGACAGAGAGAGAACATGTGCTCAAGGCAGGGGGGCAGACAGGGAGGAGCAGAGGGAGAGGGACAAGCTGACTCGCTGAGCACTGCGGAGTTAGATCCCGCAAAGGCGAGATCACCACTGGAGCTGAGATCAAGAGTGGAACACTTAACCCACTGAGCCACCCAGGTGCCCCCCCACCAACTTGCTTTAAAGAAGAAAAACATTAGGGGCGCCTGGATGGCTCAGTAGGATAAGCATCTGCCTTCAGCTCAGGTCATGGTCCTGGGGTCTTGGGGCAGAGTCCCCATTGGGTTCCCTGCTTAGCAGGGAGCCTGCTTCTCCCTCTCCCTCTATCTCTCCCCCCACTCATTCTCTCTCTCTCTCTCTCTCTCTCTCTCTCTCGCTCACTCTCAAATAAATAAGTAAAATCTCTTTGAAAAAAAGAATAAAAACATTATAAATGTAATTATTTGTTTTGAGGGGAACGAGAGGATTGCTTAGAAAATATTTAAAATGAAAGTATGATCACTACATTACTATTTTTCATCTACCGTCTGTTAGTCAAAGGCCAACACTGAACTCAGTGTAGCAGTCCATTTGCTGTTACAATTACACGAAGGGACGCCTGGCTGGCTCAGTTGGTAGAGCAGGTGACTCAATCTCAGGGTCATGAGTTCGAGATCTACAAATTGGGTAATGGGATTACCTAAAAATAAAATCTTAAAAGAATAAGGTTATGTGAAACTTATATTTGTTACATTTGAAACAATGAATTTACACTTCACATTAAAAGAAGTCAGTATAAACAGAGTCCTATAGATAAAAAGTTTATGATATTAAACAAATATTAAACATGTATGTGAAAATTGATTCCTTAACAAAACATTTGCAGACTCATAATATTTTTTCAGTTTTGTAAATCTGACTGTTCCACTTGGCTTATCTGATTCTTGACAATTTATATAAATACAGGATTTAGGAACCTAAGGATACTAACTTCTCTTTTAATTTTCTACTAAAATATTCCCAAGTAAATTATCCTGACATATTAATTTAGGTCTATCATGTCTCTGATTTTGCAGTCCAAAATAATATTTATTAATTTCAGAATTATTTTAATCTTTAGTTGAATTTTCTTATCATCCTGCATTTTTATTTAAATCATTGTATTTATTTCAAAAATATAACTATAAAAATTATCAAATAAAATCTTGGGAACAATGAAATCATTTACATTTGCCATAATAAAATTTTCATTTGGGATGCAAGTAGAGGAGGCGGTGAGTAACACAGAGAAAAATAAGACTGCCCATCACTGGGTAATTATTAAATTGGTGTTAAGTACATGAAGATCATTAAACTTTCTTCTTTAGTTTTGTAGATATATGAAATTTTTCTTAATAAAAAGTTTCTTTTGTAGTTGGCATAGAAATAGAAAAATTATTTAAAATAAAAATTTCTGTGGATTTGATATATTTTCACTCTTCTGCAATTTTTGGTGTGGCCTTAATGGTTTTCATTTATGGTCTCAGAGTTAACTCTCTCCTTAAGCGTTATGATTTTGAAAACTGCAATGCTGTGCACAAACAGATACCAAATCTTCTCATCTCTTCATGTGTCCTCAATAGATTTGAGAATGATGTTGGGTGAACACAAGTTGGCAGACTTGTTGGAAAGCATCTGGTTTTAAACTGTTAATTTTTACTTAAAAGCTTGAGATCAGAGAAAGAGTAAATGGAATTATGAAGGACAAATAATATTTTACTGCTACAGAGTTGAGAATTTGCTCCATTAAAGTCATTCCTTTGTGGGTGGACACTGTAGAATGACCCCTTTAAAAGAACACCTTTTACTGGGAATAGTATCTAGAATGTATCACTGTGCATTAGTGTATGGGTGGATTTGGGGGAGGGGGGTGGAGAGCTATGGCATAGCAGAAAAAAGGGTCCATAGCGTATAAGCCCTTAAAACATGTCCACTCGGGCGCCTGGGTGGCTCAGTGGGTTAAAGCCTCTGCTTTCGGCTCAGGTCATGATCTCAGGGTCCTGGGATCGAGGCCCTCATCGGGCTTCCTGCTCAGTGGGGAGCCTGCTTCCCCCCCTCTCTCTCTTCCTGCCTCTCTGCCTCCTTGTGATCTGTCTCCCTCTGTGAAATAAATAAATAAAATCTTTAAACAAAAAAACAAAAACAAAACAAAACAAAAAAACATGTCCACTCAATGTGCACACAGCCAGACAGATACTGGGTAGAGTTAGTGGAGGTGTGACTAGAGAGGTAAGTCTATCACATGTCAGGATACTCAAATGGAAATTGCTGAATAGTCAGGGGCATGATCTGACTCCTGATCACTGAGCGAAAAGGCAGCTGACAGAGTAACTAAATGATCAATGGGAGAAGTAATACGGCCCTAAGAAAAGATCCCCCTAATTCCAGTTGGGTGCACCCAGTGGTGGGGTAGAATCTGCATTGTGGAGGGATCATTTTAGGAGCCATGATCTAAGAGAACATAAAGAGGAAAGAGAAGATAGGAAAATCACCTGTTAAAATTCTAAGGTACTATACTAACTGCAATTTTTAAAAAATCTTCTTTTTAAAAATCAGGAACTATTTTACAATTCTCTGATATGTTGAGATCTTTAAAGAATGAAACACCAGAGCAGTCTAGGATATTTCTGGTGATCTTTTGGAATTAGCCTTTCATCTAATTTTCATTTACCAATATTTATTAAGTGATTACTAGATGCTAGTCATGTAGTATAGGCCAAGAGCAATACTGAGAAATACATTAGTTAAAAATTCAGTATCTGGGCGCCTGGGTGGCTCAGTGGGTTAAAGCCGCTGCCTTCGGCTCAGGTCATGATCCCAGGGTCCTGGGATCGAGGCCCGCGTCGGGCTCTCTGCTCAGCGGGGAGCCTGCTTCCTCCTCTCTCCTCTCTCTCTGCCTGCCTCTCTGCCTACTTGTAATCTCTCTGTGTCAAATTAATAAATAAAAATCTTTAAAAATTCAGTATCTGTATATAAATCTTGACTAATTATTGAGGCCGATCATTCTGGGTGTGACAAAGATAACACTAGCATGAAGTTGGCATGGACTTTTCCTCCAGACAAAAAAAATAATAAAGAGATCATAGGTAAAATGAAAGCAACTTAATTTTGGCAAAAAATATTTTCTCTGAATAATAAAGAGGGTAATAATAAAAATCACATATATTTCAAATAATATTTCTTTTATAAAAAGCAAAATGAAAAATTGGCATTTTCATAATCTTTGTTATGATATTAATGAATGATTAACTCACCAATAATAGGTAAGGCATGAATGAGAAACAAAACCTCTTTTGTTTGCCTAAAAAATGTGGAAACTCTGATTCTTTGCAAGTTATTCTGATACAAGCTTATTTTATAACTCTGAAAGTGTAATATTAAATAAGCTATAATCAACATTTGATGATATATTTTTTTAAATCTTATTTATTTATTTAGCAGAGAGAATGAGAGAGCACAAGTAGGGGGAATATCAGAGGCAGAGGGAGAAGCAGGGACCCCTATGTGGGACTCTGTCCCAGGACCCTGGGATCATGACCTGGGTCAAAGGCAGACCCTTACTGAACTGAGCCACACAGGCGCCCAACATTTGATGATAATTAAATAAAAGACTGCATATCTATGTGTATCAGCTACTACATTTACACATAGCTTAGTGTATACACGTAATAGTTCTGATCAGTAAGTGACAAATGAATGAATAAAGGTCAACATCTATAACAAATGACCAAATCTTCCTTCCCATATTATTGTTAATTTAATTATTGAAAGTTTATTGAAGATAATCATGAACCGTTATTTAGTGAAATGGGAAATAAGCATTGCTTTTTGAAATCTTTATTTCCCCTTTATTTTTCATGCTAATTAATACATTTAAATATTTATCATCTGTGTTTTGGTAGCCTGTTTCTTTAAAGAGAAAATTCTGAAAAAAAACAAAACCAAAAACCCTAAGGCAGCAGGGAAGAAAGATTCAAAATGAAATTTCCTAATTCTCTCAACACACACTGCTGCCCAGGACACAGTAACAGTGATGGGCATCGCACAGGACAGGGAACGGCATCTTGAGTCAAAGACTGGAACTGGATATTGGTTGCTCTGGGCTTTATCCTAAATAAAGGATAAAGTCACTCAGTGACTTTATCACTCAGTGAACTTTTATGAGCCACTTTATTTACGTCTAAATGTTTCACCCATTTCAAACATCTGATAGTACAGAAATAATTTGCAAAGAAACCTGACATTTTCAAATTCAAGTGCCCAACAACTACAAAGTGCTCCATGGTCCGTTAACAGTAAGGCAAGTGGTTTGAGAAATTTTTTTTTTTTTTGGTCTCAATAAACCTAATTTCTTAGTGATCCCTCTAACAATTGTGCATGTTTCTTACCAAAAATTCTGAGTGCCAAGGACAATGTTTTTTATGTTTTATTTTCTAATCTCCCCCTTTCTGGGGGATTAAATATATTTCTGATGTGATACTTTATGGTAATGTATTTATCTTTTTTCTTTATAAGATCCAGGGAAAGCTCCTGAAACCAAACAAGGGACTATAAAAGTTGCGGCACAAGGTAAACAATAAAACACTTTAAACATTCTATTTCTTTTTTTAAAGAAAAGTGCATAGCACTTTATTGACAAAAGCAAAAGCTGTTTATTGCAGAATAGCACCATCTGCTGGGTTATTACAGAAAATATTGTTGTATTACAATACAAGTTTCGAATATTTTTTAGTGGTTGGAGGAACCATGAAGGACCCAAGAATTAGTATGTTGACTCCAAGTTTTAGTCATTGAGCTTTAACTTATATTTCTAAAAACAAAACAAAACAAAACAAAACAAAAGGCAGATTGATAGATGACAGAAAGATTGATATATATTATACAATAATAATATATATAATATATAATATACATATATAATATATGGATATTGTATATATAATATACAATAATAATATATAGTGTGTATATTGAGATATATAAATAATATACAATTTTCCCAATATTTTCAGTTAGAACTTGTAATTTGTGTCATATTAGAAAAGTCAGTCAGAATGTTATTAAATTTATATTATTTCAACTATATTAAGACTGCAGAAATTTGGTTCCAGTTATGACTACAAACAAATTACCCTAATTTATATAAGCCATCTGAGAAAATCAGTTTCGTCACTTACTAATATCTTTGGATCATCAAAAGTGGTTTCCTTTAAGAGAACTTTAGAAAAATGTTGATTATTTTATTTATCTTTATTTATTTTTTAAAATTTATTTTAGAGAGACAGAGCAGGGGTGAGGGGCAGAGGTAGAGGGAGAGAGAGCAACTCAAGCAGACTCCCTGCTGAGTGTGGAGCCCAATTTGGCTCTTTCCCCAGGTCCCTGAGATCATGACCTGAACTAAAACCAAGAGTTGGATGTTTAATTGAGCTACCCAGGCACCCCAAAATATTGATTCTTTAAATCATCAGTTTGGGAAAGTACTTCTTTAAAATAATTTTCTTATAAAGATTTTTTTACTTTTTAATTTTTTTTAAGATTTTATTTACTTCTTTGACACAGAAAGAGCACAAGCAGGGAGAGCAGCATCTGATACCACATCCTCTGAGAAAGCTATTCTAACTCCTGTGTGTCTCCAAGTGAATAGAATGGAACATGATTTATATGACCCTTATTCTTAAACCATGAAAAGTAATTTGGTGAAAGCATAAGGGAAGGACAGAAGTGTTCTGACTTTTGTCTTCTATAAAAACTTAGGGAATAAAAGGTAAAATATTTAATAGGGAAATTTTTTTCACGTTTTTAAGTTTTTATTTTAATTCCAGTTAGTTAACATACATTAGTTTCAAGTGTACAATCTAGTGATTCAACACTTCCATACAACACCGAGTGCTCATCATGACGAGTGTAATCCTAATCCCATCACCTACTTAAACCCTCCCTCCCCTAATAGAATCTTTGCTTTCTTTCCCATGCTATATTATACAATATCTAGCAAAAAAAGACATACCTTTAGATGGTGTTACATTTGTTACCAGGCAGAAGACCCTTGTAGCAGACTCCTCAGCATGTAACATAAAACATGGTTGCATTTAACCTAGACTCAACCATGTGCAGAATCATGATATTAAATATTGGTAAAATGGGTTGGCTGCATACCATTTGACCCAATGATGCTACTTATAAGCAATGCATATACTAGGATGATTAGGAGCTGTGATACCAATTTTTAATTTTCATTTAATCATCAGGTTGTTCAAGAAAACAGATTCTTCTTTAGGAGAGTCTAACAAATATTATGGGATGTAGAAAAGCAGAACAAATATTATTATCACTTTTGGGGTTTTATTCATGAAAATGCAACTCGGAGTCATTTCCTCAAGCAAATGGCTACCAATTCAAAGAATCATTGTGGTTAACATATATATGTTCTCATTAAAAAAATCACACTTGCCCTAAGACACTCCTGCTTTGATCAGGCTTCTGAGAGTTTAGTGGCTGTGGAACTACAACTTGAGGCAGGAGTTTAATGTTACTTCAGTGTCATATTGGAGGAATTCAAGAGGAGGAAACTGCAGAAATATCTGGAAACTTGCTTCAAATTTGAGCTTGGGGCCAGGGGCTCTTCATTTTTACATTCCAACTCAGCTGGACAAGTCATGCTCAGAAATTATTCTTTTGGAATCAAAGATTTATTATTGATCATTAATGTCCTAGGGTTTCAAAGTCTTGTTAGAACCATTCTTTTAAGGAAATTATATGAACATGTTGATTAAACAGAGTACACAAGGCAAGAGTTTGGGGTTGCTCACTAAAATGGCAATGACACATCAAAGCAGGGACACCAAGCAGGAATAAATGTCGCTTGTGCTGTGCACGTCCTTCATGGATCCTTCTTAGGTTTTAACAAAAGCTGATATTTTGGAGTATAAACTAAAAAAAATTGATAATGATACTTGCAGTGTGATGAAAGACCAGAATATATCTGTTCATTTATTTTTTTACTTCTATGGCAGAGGAAAGATCTAAAATCTAGTTTCATATAAGCTGTGTGTAAATGTGTACGTATTTAACCCTATTATTAAAGTTTAGCACACTTTCTTTGTGAGTACATTAAAAAAATTTTAATGGAGTTTTGAGATAAAGAGGAATATGAAATAAATGACTCTATACAAGAGATTACAATTTGGAGGCATAAGAAATTTAAATAATAACATAAATAGAATACATGTAGTGCTGAATTGAATTGTAGAGATAATAAATGTCATACTAGTTAAGACGTGATTTTTTTAAAGATTTTATTTATTTACTTGAGAGAGAGAGAGAGGGAGAGAGAGCATGAGAGGAGAGAAGCTCAGAGGGAGAAGCAGACTCCCCATGGAGCTGGGAACCTGATGTGGGACTCGATCCACAACTCCAGGATCACGACCTGAGCCGAAGGCAGTTGCCCAACTAACTGAGCCACCCAGGCGTCCAAGAAAAGTAATTTTTAATAAGAGTCGGGGGTCGAGGGATTCCTCATAGATGAAGGACGACTTCACCTGGGCTTGAAGCATGACTGAAGAATAAACTGGCAGAGAAAAGAAGCATTACTAGTGTAGATGGCTTAAATAAAGAGTTAGTGATAATTAGTAAAGGTTATTGTCATTATCAAGATATGAGACAAACTCAAGTATGATGGTGCCAATGACTTGGGAAAAAAATGCAACTAAGATGGACATTTTGAAGAAATAGTATTCGATAGAATATACAGAATGAAACAAAGGAAAAATGTTAAATGGTACTGAGCTTTTGGGCCTGGGTGAATAGGATGATTATAGTCATCAAAAAGAAGTCGCACAGAAAGGAACTAGCTTAAGGAAGGAGATGAGGATTCATTTTGGGGCAGGTTTGTGTTGAGCAGATGGAGGGTCATCTAGGCAGTGAATTTTCTGTAGCCAGTAAGAACTTAGGTGGGTCTAGGTGAAGCCCCAGCGAGAAGATGCACATGGAAGTGCTTTGGTAATTGTAGCACAGACTAAACACCCTAAGTAGTCCTAGACGTTGGGTCTAAGCAGTCTGGCAAATTCTAATTCACTCAGACAGGATTATCCGAAGGGATGTGCACAATCTTTGATTCAATTTATGTGGCCTAAGATTTCTTGGAGTGGGTTTGGCTCTTGAATGAACTTTATACAGAGCCAAGGGTCATCTTGCTTAGAGCAATCCCAAAATGACTGAGTACCTCCCCCAAATGTTTCTGGTAACACACATTTGTTAACAATTTGTAACACATTAGTTACAAATTGTATCCAGATTTAGATTCAAGATCCAGGATGAGATGAATTCTACCACAGAGAAAGTCAGAATTCAAAGGTGATCAAAGTGTTCTATTCCTTTTCTCTATGTAAAGATAGTATATATTTGCTAAAAGAAGGGTGGACTTGTCATTGCCCCTCACTGAAATGGGACATTTTAAACACTACTGTCATTAATGCATATAATAAACTGGTATATAATTTCTTACTAGCTGGGCACAGATAATTTATGAAATATCACCTCCATTTTTGGCATAGATCTAGTCATATTCTTCTAGAAGTGGTTGTGGTTTTCTCATATGTAACAATTTCAAACCTAAAATGAACTTATACTAAACACATACTGTACTTATCTATTTGACTTCTTATCTATGTAACAATGTATTTTTAATTCTTTTTTTTGTTTTATGTTTATATCTGAGCTATTTAAAAAACCTTTACATAAAATAATATTTTCAGGTTATTCTCTTATTGCAGAAGTTAGAAGTATTACTTGGGCATAGATAACCACTGGGTTTATGAATACATGGAATACAGTTTCGTATTCCCAGGATTATTCTGAAGAATGATCACTTAGTTATATTTTAACACTATTCTATTTATTTTATTTCAGCAGCAGCTAAAAAAGAAGAAAAGAAGGAAGGTAGGTTTAATGTAAAAATTTCCCTATGCTTTTTGTCTAAACAATTTACCAAAATCCAGAGTTGGGTTTGCTTGCCATCTCACCTATGTCTCCTTTGGATAACTAGATCTATAGTATGCAGACATTTCTCATGAATGTATTTTTCTGCCTTGCTTCATATAAAAGGGTACACTGCTTTCTAAAAAACAATTTTAAATCTCATCTTTCTTAAGATATAGGGGATAAAACATAACCTCTCAAAATCTCAGAACTTCCATTCCATTAGAAGTTTTATCAAATTTCAAAAGTGTGAAAAAATATAGACTAGTCTATTAACTACTTATATTTCTGACACTGACCAGCAACGGATGCTACTTTGTTCTATTAAGTTGTAAATAACAAATAAGCCATAGTCCATCCCCTGCACACCACCTCCTTTTGTCAGAATGTCCTGAGATAGAGTAAAATACTCCTTGCTGTCAAAGAAAACTTGCACCCAGTGGAATTTAACAGGTAAGGAAGACTTTATTGAAGACTGTTGCAATAGGGTTCGAGTGCATTGCAATAGAAGTTGAAATCCAACAACAGTGAAACAGAAAACCTGAGAATTTTAAACCTCTGAGGTGAGCTAGTGGAAAAGTACTGGAGGACATTAGGCAGTTGGGGTGTGGGGCGGTGGTCATTGTGATTAGGTCATCTGTGTTTACTATTGCTGCTGATTGAAGTTAGGCTCCTACCCTCCCACAGAGACCGGGATTTAGAGATAGGTCCACTATATCCTTGATGATTACATTTCAAAAAATGTCTCTTAGGTCCTGAGAAAAATTATTTCTGGTTGTAGCAGATTTATATTTCAAAAGAACAGAGAAAGAATTTACAGTTGCAAGTTTTCTAAAGTAAATGTTGAAGGCCTACAATCAGGAAGACACCTGTTTAAAATTTAGTCAAGGTAAGGGGAATACTAATGCCATCTTAGTCACTGTGATTCTATTTAGAGAGATGTTTCTTACGTACCCTGGCAATACTTAGACAGGGTCTAGATATCACCACTGTGATCTAATCTAGCTTATTTCTTAGTAAAAATAGTATAAAGATGTAAGTAATCATTTCTAACTTTGAAAATGACAATAATATTCTAATTAGTGTTCATATAATCTGAAAAAATGGAAAGCAAGTGTTATATTTTATATTTAGTATCATCATAATTTTATATAATCGTTGCAGCTTGAGAGTCACACTCTGCTTCTATTAAACAGGAGAATCTAAGAGACCATAGATAAGAGCAAGAAAAAAATATTTCTGTTGGTCATTATTTGTTCAGAGGGAACAAAACCGTGGTATCGTAATAAAGCCAACTAAGACGCATTAGTGTGTTTATTTCCTCATGTATGCATAACAAATCTTTAGCTGTATTCTGGAAATTACACTGTTTACACAATCAACACTGTGGTGAGGAAACAGAGATGTTACAAGAAAAAAGAGGTAGTAAGTCCTTGGCACAGTTTTTGGTATAGACAGTCCTTAAAAATGTTAGTCTTTTCCCACCATTCCTTCTTAGGAGTAAAGAAAGATTTACCCTTTGATTTAGGAAAACGAGTAGTGTGAACAGTTAGTTTTCCATTCATTAGTACTCAAACCAAACAAGGTATTAAAAGACATCTGGATGTATGAAACAATAGTCAAATTACAAACTGCATAGCTTTAAACTTTGTATCTGTTCGTTTTTTTTCCCCTCATAGCTATTCTTCCAGGGTTTTTTGTTTTATTTTTCCTGGATTAGATGCCTCATTTTCTTTTTCTTTTTTTGAGAAACTGTTTATAATCAATATGCAATATTTGGAAGGGCTTGGAGAGGTTGGACAGAGCTTTGCCATGGAGAGTCAAGGGATCCAATGTCCATCACCAGCTGTATAATATATAAAACATATGCTTCTATGTATTATTATTATTAAAGTATTATTTCCAAAGAGTTTCATTGATTATCTTTTATCTCTTTTCCTAAAAAAATTTTGTAATTGCAAAGATTATGCTGTTGAAGAAAAAAGGACAGCTATCTAGAATCATTTTCATTGTTTCCAGTGTATAAAGGAGAACAGACTCAATGTGCAGCTATTCTGGCAGTCACTTGATTTTGTTTCATGAGTTCCTATTTCTCTTTCTCCTGTTAAGCAGATCAAAGAGGTATATGGACATAATGGTCTTGGCTCTTGTTTCTCATTTTCTATAATCTTAGTAAGATTATAGAAATCTTTTTCATGGAGGCTTCCTCCCTCAATTGGAAATATGTCTATTCAAATGGGCATGTTTAATACAAGTTACCAGATACAGTTTGGATTTTCAACATATTCTTTTATACAAAGTTTATTTCTATTCACATTCAAATTCTCGGAGTATAGTTAAAAGATACTGATGGTTGACAACTTTTCTGGAGAAGGTGAAAATCTGGAGGGCTTTAAGGCTTCATGAGGATACCCTGGGGAGTTCTTTCAGTAGTGAACTTTAAAATGCAGAAACAAAGTACATACCAGTTTCCTTATTAGCAAAGATGATCTGTACACCAGGGGGGCAAAGGGCTTCTTGAATAGCGCACTCTGAATATTTGCTTTTCATGTAAAGGTCTTATCCCCCATGTACCATCAAGTCTCTCTTAGAAACCCTAACAAGAGAGACCCTTGCTCTACTGAACTTCACCCATCGATTATACTGTTCTTTGGAGTTTGAGCATCAGAGCAACCATGTCTTAGCTTAAGTGGAGGGACATTTTTGAATATTCAACTGGGGTCCTTTTATAAGCCTTTTTCTACTGAAATTCCTCCTATATGCCTCTCTTTCTCCCCTTCATAGACACTTTACTCATCAGCTGTTAACACACATTCGTTCTTACTTTCCACTAATTTCAAAGTCCAAGTCCCATCAAATTGTATTTTTCTCCATAAAATGTGCTTATTCTCTATTTCTTCTTATGTAATTGCCCAACTGTCTTTGTAGACGCAGAGACACACATTCTGGCCTAAGCTTCAACCTCTGTTTCTCCTTTGCCCCTGGCATTTAGTCTTCTAGAATTTTTAATTTGGCTGAACTCTCTTTTGTTTAATCTTTCCTAAAATAATTAGAAAGGCTAATCTTCATTCACAGCTCCAGGTCCTCTAGCTCTCCCCTCACATTGCCATTTGAGTCCTCACATCAGTCTTCTAACTTCTTATGTGAACCAAGGCAAGGCTCTCAGAAATCAGACATTCTCAAAATGTGGTCAAGGACTCCTGGGGGTCTCTGAGACCCTGTCAGTGATTCTTCAAGGTCAAACTATTTTTGTAAAAATATGAAGTCATCATTTGCCTGGTTCATTGTTATCCTCCTGTGAGTGTGCACTGGAGTTTTCCAGAGGCTACATAATTTGCAATATTGCAACAGATTGAATAGTTAAGCAGATATGCAAATCCAACTGTCTTCTCATTAAGCTAGACATTAATGAGATTCACAAAGTCACTCATCTCACTATTTTTTCTGTATTGGAAAATATATTTGTCATAAAAATATATTAGTTGTGTTAACATGCAACAGGTTTATTCTTTAATAAATGCATAAGCAAATTTATATTTTGAATTTTCCTCAACTTTAATTTTTAAAATTATAAACATCAATGGCTAGGAACTACATAAATAAAAGCTGTTGAGTCTTTTAAAGTTGTAAAGAATTTAAAGGATTCCTGAGATGAAAAGTTTGAGAATCTTTAATCTAAATAGTAATTCTGCCTATTATATTTTCTCTAAATAGTGTCTTTCAAAATATTGAACTGACTTCATAAAACTTTTCATGTTGTTACCAATGTAAAATATTCAGTGGCTCCATGCCAGCCACAGAATATAGTCTACAGACCTTAATCTATAATCCAAGTTCCCGCAGTCTGTTTCCTGACTTCCTGCCAATGTATACATCTAGGCATCTAGGCATCTAGGCAAAGACAAAGCCAAGGCCCAAATAATTCCACCAGTCAAGATACAATGAGTCCTTTTGAGATAGAGATAATTCATTACTTCCATGGTCAGTAAAAGCAAGAGTAGCTGAAAGTGCCAAAACTTTGTGCTTCTTGTCCTATATACCAAAAAAACGGCGACACCCAAAGAGAAGAGGCCAGATAATGTAACACAAGCAAGGGACATTTCAGTGTTGAGGAGCCACTTCTGCAAATGGTTTCACGGTCTGCAACTCTATTTCAAAGTGTTCTAGGCAGTAGAACTTGGGAGGTAATAAGAAGCTGTCTCATGACAACTTCCTATCCTCCTATGTTCTGGAAGGATCAAAAGGCATTCTGCTGAGACTCACATTATCTATGGTTTAAAACTTGGCCCTTGCAAGGCCTATATGGACATGTGCTGCACCACCATGGCACCACGGTGGAGCCTTTACCTTATACTTCTACCCACTTTCTTCCTGTATGTGTTACATACTTCATCCGTATCAAGCCATTCTCGATTTTACACATACAACTTGCTGTCTTGCCTTTGTTCCTGCGGTTATAATAGAACTTATCCTTTCCTTTTTCTTCTATGAATAGTCAATGTTTTAAGTCTCTGGGAAATTCTCCTTCCTCTGAGAACTCTGTCTGACCCTCTCAATTAAATATACTTTCTTTTTCATGTATAATCTCCCATCAGAATTTATCGACACCTCCAAACCATTGTTTATTTTTTGCCACCTGATACTTACATTATTGGTATTCATTTTCATTCTACTCTAATTGACTTTAAAATTTTCGATTAAAGAGACCATGTCTAATTCAGTTTTATCCCCTGTTGGGACTAACATATTTCCTTAGTTTGCACATTGCTTAACAAATATTTATTCTGTGAATGAATCCGTAATATCTAGGACTCCTAAGAGCAATATAATATCTACAAGAAATATGAATAGGAACTCAGTTTTCCACATCAGGCAGGGAAGAATTTTTTTTTTATTATTATTGGAAGTTATATTCCAGTGAGCTTTTTAGGTCTGCGAAACCATAGCCAAATACTAACAATTTCATCATAGGTGTATTTTGATCACTAGTTGCCACTTGGATTGCCTAGCAGATCTAGGTAGGTCCCGTTCATTTAAATTTAACTTCACATATGAATTCCTGGGAGCTGGAAAGCCTTTGAGTTTTCCAACACAGTTTATCTTCTGAAGGATACAGTTCCATTGAGAATGAGCCAGATTAGATTTATCATTTACTATAGCTAAAACAAGAACAAGTAAGTTGAATGTACGTGAGAATTAGGGCTTCAGAATTGAGATCTGAAGAGAAATTATGCTGAAAAACAAAGCAAGGTATCTGTTATTGTAACTGAATAAAGATGTCAATGGGACAAGTTATCCAAAGGAAATGGAATACTCTATCATCTGCTTGATCAGACTAAACGAGAGTTAATTCTTTCCTTTCATACAACTGGTATTTCATTACTCTCTGGCATCACTTATGACTATGATAGACCATACATGATACAGTAGTCCCTCTTTATTCACAGTTTCATTTTTGGCAGCTTCAGTGACCCGAGGTCAACCACCACCTAGAAGCCAATGCCCCTCCTTCTGATACATGGTTAGAAGGTCTATAGTAGCCTAACAGTCATAATGTCTATGACATTCACCTCACTTTATCTCATCACACAGGCATTTTATCATTTCACATCATCACAAGAAGGGTGAACACAGTACAGTAAGATATTTTGAGAGAGATCATATTCACATGACTTTTAATACAGTATATTGTTATAATTTTTCTATTTTATTATTATTTATTTTTACTAATCTCTTTTTGTGTCTAATTTATAAATTAAACTTTATCATAGCATGCATGTATAGGAAAAAACATAGTATATACAGGGTTTAGTTTCAGGCATCCACTGGGGGTCTTGGAACATATCCCCCCTGGGTAAGGGAAACCATTGCACATTGCTAAAGATAAGTGAATGATGAGTTGAACAGATTGCAAACACATCACTTCCTTTAAATCACATCTGCTGTGAGCTTCGATGTTCTTAATAAATGACTGTTGTTCAGATTATTGGGCATATGGTCTTTAGGGAAGTATATTCATTGAGTAAGCTTTTATAATATTTTTAAGCTATTTCAGCAGAGTGCTGAGAGGGTATAATGAAGTTTAATAGCCTGAGTATTAATGGCTGGTACTGATAGCTTTTCAGGGTCAGTATGTGATCTTTCAGTTATAAGCATTATGTTTTTTGTTGCTCAGGTATTTTACTTGTGAAAGTCTGCTGCTCTATTGACTCCAACCCAAAGACGTGATTTTATAATGACGTTTTAAGTTAATTTCATTGTAGCTTCCACTTTTTAGAAAACATGTATTGAATTTTTAAAACCTAACTTAGTGAGATCATGGCTTATTAATTTTTTTACACTTCTTCTTCATGAAATGTTTTATTTTATCTCAATAAGCTCTATACCTGATCCTGGATTTCACATTTCTTATTCTTTCATTCCAGTGCAGTTGATATCTGGTACATTATATTACCAATTCATTTTTTTTCTTTAACTATTTTATTTATTTATTTGACAGAGAGAGACTGAGAAAGCACAAGCAGGGGGAGAGGCAGGCAGAGGCAGAGGGAGAGAGAGAAGCAGACTCCCCACTGAGCAAGGAGCCCGATGGGAGACTCGATCCCAGGACCCTGGGATCATGACCTGAGCCGAAGGCAGACGCTTAACCAACTGGGGCACCCAGGCACTCCTATATTACCAATTCTTATTAAGAGGGAGAAGGAGAGCAGATTAAAACAATAGACATTTCACAGATACACATATCGTATTCAGCTTTCTGTATCTACCTCACACCAGCATCTATCTGGTCAGAGAATAGGGGTGTGGGGGTGGAAATAGTCTTCGCCCTACCCACCCCATTTTACCTGTCTGTCCCACCAGTCTTACCAAGATTTATTTTCAACTGTATTCCTGAATGACCATGTACTCCTCATAATCTTCCTGTGTTTTCCATATTGGCTGTACACTAGCCTCAGTGAGAGTCACACGACCTTTTGGGCAGGAAGAAATCCTACTCCAGTGTACTGGAGTCAAATGAATTGAGAACTTACAAAGATCGCTGAACTTTCCACTTCATCATTGCAGCTGTTGTGCTATAAGAATCTGGGTCTGCCTTGTTAATTAATTGTTAAGCATATGAATAAGAAGATATTTATCATATTCTTATATGAAATTGTTTTATGTAATATTTTTTTTCTGTATATTTGAATTTCTTGCTTATCTGTTTAGGGTAATTACTCATGAAGGAAATGAATGAGAAATTGTTTGCAAAGCACATTTTAGATGGCAAATTTAGCCTACTCAGTTATAGTTCCAGATGAGAAACTAAATATCAAGAAAAATATTTTTTGAGAAGGCAGGAAGGATATTAAAAGAAATCTAGTTTAATATTCTTTTTACTGTGCCATGCTGGACATACTAACATTTAATAGATGTTTAGTAAATAAGTAAATGTTTTGTTCCAAGGATTTATTATTTTTCAAAATAAGGTTTGTTTTTCCCTTACACATTAAACAGACCCCTATTATGGAAAAAATAGAAACTCACAGAGAAGACGTTGCAAAAATATCACTTGAATGACCGTATTTTTCTATTTTGTGGATGTCTATGAATTCTTTACCAATTCCAATCCTGTTCAGAAAGTACTATTCAATATTCTCATTATTTACACATGTAAAACAATGTCATGAAGAATGCTTCTTCTTACATATATTTTTACAGTAATTTAGCATTTTTCTCTTTGGATTTCTAGTAGTGGAATTACTATATCAAAAAGCGTGCTCATTTTTATGACTTTCTCAAGATTCTTTCTCAAATTTCTTTCCGAAAGTGTGTTTCTATGGACGTGAGTTTTTACTTCTACCTCACTATTACTGTCACTGGTTATCATTTTTCATAAAACAACTCAGTTGACATCTAACTGCTTTTTGTGAATAAATTCCCGTTTTCATCTTCAAACATTTTAGCTCTATTACTTCACTATGAAGCACCAACCTCTTCCCTATAAAGCACACAAATCCACCAAGCATATAATTATCAGCCAGAGAACAGTTTATCTACCTTTTGCAATTATCAATTTATAGTTCATTATTACAATTATAATTTCAGTAATAGCCAGAAAATTTCAAAGTTAAGTTACAGAAGAGGTAACGGAAAACCACAGAAGATAAATAAAAAAATGTCTAAGCAGAAACTTAAGATGTCTCTATTCTAAAATAAATGGGGTCAAAAACCTCTCATTTTATTTTCAAGTTATAGGAACATAAAGTTGCATGACCTAAATACTAAAAAGTAATAAAAAGTAATAAAATTTGGGTGGTTAAGCTAAACACCCAAAAGATTAAAAATAAAATAGATGTGGTCTGACCACTGAATACACATTACTCCATAACAGCTACTAAATACAATGTATTCATCAGTAACCTTTGAGCTGACATCAACCTGTTTTTTTCCCATTACAATAGAAATGACTGAATATTTATATTGTAAATATATTGATTACTCAGGGAGGGCAAAGCAGGTGATCTCAGTGGCTTTAGATTAGGCAAATGAAGTAACCACAGATTAAACTCACAGGCTTAGGCCCATCTTTATAGAAGCAGACCATGTATTGTCTCAGCTTGACTTTCTATTAAAAGGTTATTAACTTTGATAGGCACAATGTAATCTCTGTGTAGACTGTACATGGATATTTTCTTTCATCTCTGTCGTTTTTTGTAGTCTTTCTATTTCAGAAAATTTCTTATGTACTGCCTCACTCTAATCTTCTCAAAAACAGAGTAATTTCTCCTAGAGCCCCATATTCTAGAAATACATCATGTGATCAGTCCACTTTATTAAATAATATTTCAGAGTATTTAGCACTTTATTGTAAATTAATAAGTTGTTAATTTATGATATCTGCTTTAACAGTAATTTATCTTTGTGTTTTCAGATTCTAAGAAAACAAAAACCCCTGTAGAAGGTATTGGAAATATTTTCCTTTTCTGTCTTATATTTGATGAATCCCAAGTTGCATTTCTTCTTAAAGGATGATTATAGAAGAAAAAACTATATATGGGATAGGGGAGAGAAAGAAAGAGAGAGAGGGGGCGCCTGGGTGGCTCAGTGGGTTAAAGCCTCTGCCTTCGGCTCAGGTCATGATCCCAGGGTCCTGGGATCGAGGTCCACATTGGGCTCTCTGCTCGGCAGGGAGCCTGCTTCCTCCTCTCTCCTCTCTCTCTCTGCCTGCCTCTCTGCCTACTTGTAATCTCTCTCTCTGTGTCAAATAAATAAATAAAATCTTTAAAAAAAAAAAAAGAGAGAGAGAGAATATGAAGGAAAGAGTCAAATCTTTATTGACAGTATTGCTATGAGATATTTGGCAAAATAAAAAATAAATACTGCATATGATTACTTTTCACAATTGTTTTCAAAGAAATGTTTGCTTGACAAGAAATTGAACAATGTTCAGTATCAAGCGTTTATTTTACTAGAAAGCATAAATTCGATTAATCTTGGATACACCAGCATCAATTAGGAACTGAATCGTTCCTGTAAGTCTTGAATAGAATCATAACTCATCTGGCAAGGATACATGTTTCTTTTGTATTTGCTTGTATGTGATTATGTGTTCACCTGTGTTTAAGAAGACTGCAAGGTATAAATCATTGAAAATGGCTAAACAATGTAATCCTAGGTTGATTCATTGTCAGTGTTTTGCACTCAAATTCTGGAAAACACCTTCTGTAGTAATTGCCAATACCTCAGAGCAACACTGAAATTGGAGGAGAGAGAATGAGGGGAGGGGTTGGAGAAATGACAGTCTAGTGAACATGTTGGGGGAGTAATTTTATCTTTGAAGGTTTAAGAGTGTAAGAGCAATTGTTTTTTGTTTTGTTTTGTTTTGTTTTCATTTCTTTTAACAGAACACTCCAAGGAAAAAAGTAAGGAAATGCATGCAAAGTATATTTATGTATATGTGTTTTTCTCTTTACAACAATTATTGGCCTGCTGGTATACTTAGACTTGTAGTTTTGAATATCTCTTTTTTATATTTTATGCATGTGAACTCTACTTGTTATTTTTTGTTAGAATGAAAAAATACACAACCTGAGGGTCAGAGGGATTGAAAACCACGGCAGTCATTCTTAAAGTCCTTTTCCATATTCATACAATTGTCTAATAATATTATCTGCAGCCTCATAACCAAAAATACAACTTCATTTCATTAACCAAAACTGTTAATGTAAATTTAGTCCCTGTAATCTGGTTTGTTCTCAGTCCTTAAAAAAGACCAAATAGAAGTTCTTTTTCAGGCTGGTTTTATAACCACTTTCCCATTATCTTTCTTCTTGTAATCCATAAATATTTTGGCATGTTCATATGATATATGACATTTCGTTCTTAATGTGATTTCCCCCCTATAAGCACTATGAGTTCTGTGTAATAGCATTGCTTGGAATCCATGCCTTCGGCAGCATGTTGCTTTAACACCGTGTTAAAGCTGTTTGCTAACAGTAAAGCTAGTTGCCTTGAGGTTGTATCTTTTGCAAATGCATGCTCTCCTCTGAAGAAATTAGGATATGTTGAACAAATGGAAACAAAAAACCCCAACCTAACTCTACTCGATCAGCCATTAAAAATCATCACATTCCCAGAAATCCAGAGCTTTCAAGGATCCCAGTGATATTTTTAAAAATCTGTTTTAAAATATACGCCCCTTTTTGAAATTTTTATGTGTTTTGGCCCCTCGAAAGGTTAGGACGCTGAGGCATTCTGTGTCATAAAAATGTTCTAAAATATTCTGCGGGATGAATCATGAAGTTATAGTACAACTCAGCCAGGGGGAGCAATCTATCTATAGAGAAGTATGTGTTCCTTCAGTTTCAGATTTATGCGTATGCACAGCTGCTGATGAGCACTGGCTCATGGATACAGAAACACTGTACAGACCATTGCACCAACAGGAAAATGGAGGACAACCAGAGATGTGAAAAATGATGTTAAATTATATATAAATATATAAATACATATAAGTATAAATATATTTTATATATATATATATATATATATATATATATATATAACCTTAAGGACCTCACTTTTTTGCAGGCTATTCAATTTAAAAGATCTCACAGACACACTGCATCTCCTTGGCAATCTTCAGAGCACTGGTATACTTTACTTAAGAAAAAAATCCCTTCCCGGGCATTCATTTACACCCCAACTGCTTCCCTCATTGAAAAGTTCAGTGGATTGTGACTTGGGCAGTAATAGGGAAAAGAAAAAGAATTTTCCTCTAAACAACTAATAATTCTTTTTAAATTAACTTATTTGCTCTGGTTTTTCACCTAGAGTAGCTCCTTTTTAAAGATTATTTATTTGAGAGTGAGTACGCATGCTCACGTGCAAGAGCACAAACGGGGAGGGGCAGAGGAAGAGAGAGAAGCTGACTCCCCGCTGAGCATGGGGGCAGACTTGGGGCTGGATCCCAGGACCCACAAGATCATGACCTGAGCTGAAACCAAGAGTGAGACGCTCAACCAACTGAGACACCCAGATGTCCTTTGACTTGCTTTTATTGTTGTTATTGTTGTATCTTTGAATATGCTTGATCTGGATTTTTTGTCTTTAAGATTGCTTCATTTAATTATGCATCTCCATCCCTATATTCTTATTTTGCTTCTACTTTTCTAGTTATCACAATTAAGAAGTTCCTTTTTTAGCTTAAAATAAATCATGGTGGCAAAAACATGGGACCGTCATATACATATTTTTGAATATTCTTGTGATCTATAATTTTTTCAAAATAAAAAGTAAAAAAAATCAATCATAGATATGATTTGTCAGTCCCTGTTAAATTAAAGGGTACCTTAATTTGTATTTATTAAAGATAATTCAATAATTACATCCTGAATTATCCTACATAATAAATGCTCTCAAGAGCCTTTTTCTTCACATTGTTCCAAATTAGCACAGGTTTTTTCTGTTTATATCATGGCTTTCTGACGTGATTTGAAGGCCCTTATTTTAGGTCTGTGATATAACATAGCTGGAATTCAATTTTGATGCATACCCAGATCAACTTCTAGTATTTTTTCCAACTGTCATCACTTTGCAATTTCTTAGAAATATTACATGAATGTTGCTTCAGTTCAGCAATAGATTAAGCAACACATTTAATTACTCCATGTTTTCAAACAACTTTTGGTAATGTTCTCACTGTTTTTAATTTTAGCTAAGTCACCTACCTGTCTTCTTTCTGACTTGTGACACTTGGTCAAGTCATTTTTTTATTTGTTTTACTGCCTACATGTTCCTTGTGAGTGGATAAATTGCTTCTTATTCTTACATGACTACACTCTTGATAAACAAAATTGTATACTTGAGAGACTGATGAGATGACCATAGAAGATTTGATAACCCTCTATGTTTCTAAAATATAGTTCTTTGAATTCTTTCAGCATAAACATCTTCTAGTGTCCAAAATGTATTCATTGAATGAAACCTTAAAATAATCTCCCTATACCTTTTCTTCAAAAATTCTGATAATAATGTACCTGTTAAAACATTTCTTGAAAATCTTCTTTTAAATTAATTTGACAAGCTTGTCAAGGCAAAATAAAAAATAGGATTGCAGATAATAGCACTCAGTATAAAATTAGTACTTGCACTTTGTGTAAAATTAGTTCTTATTATAATATAAGTGTCATCTTACTCTTGAGGCCAGAATAATGCTTTGTCTCATATCATATTGACAAAAATGAGTTCTTAAAAGAGAAGTCTAATAAGTCTTAAAAGAGAGTCTAATAAGGACTCTACAAGAAACATTTATCCTAAAAACAAGGTAAGTGTGTTTTGCTTCCACTGAAAATTCAATCTATTTTAGTGTCTTCAGTTTGCCTCAGCAAAGCCTTTGTCTTAGCTAAACAAATAACTTTTCTAATTTTTTTTTTTTAATTTTTTTTTTTTTTTTTAAAGATTTTATTTATTCATTTGACACAGAGAGAGAGATTACAAGCAGGCAGAGAGGCAGGCAGAGAGAGAGGAGAGAGGAGGAAGCAGGCTCCCCGCTGAGCAGAGAGCCCGATGTGGGCCTCGATCCCAGGACCCTGGGATCATGACCTGAGCCGAAGGCAGCGGCTTTAACCCACTGAGCCACCCAGGCGCCCACAAATAACTTTTCAATACAAGAAGATTTCACCTACAAAGAGGACATCCATAGAAAAACTGCCCATTTTTATCCATTTATAAATTTATAAATTTTGGTTCAAAATTTATCCATTTTTTATCCAACATGAAAATTTATTTCATGTTGATCTAATACAAGAGCAAATTAATTATTTTCCATTGCTTATAGACTCTATTTAATTTTGGGGGGTTTATTATCCATGAAAAATACTAGTTCCTCTTACATAGGATATTTTTATGCTGCTCTGTGAGGGAACTTAATGAGTGAAAGAGAAGGAAAGATTTGTTTTATTAGTTTTTTTATTAGTTGCTGCAGTCCAGCATTAGCACACACATGTTTCTCTGTGTTAAAACAATTAAATTGTGACATATAAAATTGGAATAATAATAATAATAAAACTAATAATATGTTTCAGAACAAGAAAAGAAAGAAAAACATGTGGAACCAGGTAACCATTTTTAAATTCCTCTGTCTTACTTTCATTTTATTATTCATTATTATCATTTTATTATTTATTGAATTGAATATTGAATTGCAATAGTATACCTTAAATGTTGACCTTTTGCTTTTCTTGTTTGATACAGCAAAGTCATCAAAGAAGGAACAGTCAGGTGAGTTAAACTTGATCTTCCTGGGTTCTTTCTATCTAATGTCCAATGTTTATTAAGGCCGCAGCCTCAGACAGGTGATAAGGGCTATGCCAGGAGAGGGCAGGAAAACCCTTCATCTTATGGTCTTTATTTCAAGTTCTCGACATAGAATTAAAGTCAATGTAGTTTTAGAAAACAGAAGCCAAAGAATATGTTGCGCTCTTGCTACCCAGTGAGTGTTCTGTAAACCAGCAGCATCTGGTTAGAAATACAATTTCTCTGGCTGGAGCCTGGACCAACTGAATCAGAATCCATATCTTCCTAAGACCCCCAGGGAATCTGTGAAAGCAGTGTTTGAGAAGCACTGTTGAGTGTCAAATAACAAAAATAAAGCAAAAGAAGGAAAAATAAAACACTTTCGATAAATGCATCCAACGTTGTTTTACTTGTAAAATATGGAATATTTAATTCAGCAAATATTCTCTCCCTATTCAAAATGTTACTTAATGACATTTCTTGAGTACTCAGGGGAGCTGCAATGTAAGTAGAGGTAGATTTTGCCCTCAGTATATTTATATTGTAATGGGGGGAAATTGAATTGGGAATCAGACAATCAGTAAAACACACATATAAACAAACACATCTAAAAATGCAGTTGGTACGAATACCAAATGGTTTTCTTAAAGGTTTCTAACATTTAGCCTGCCCTATTAGTTGTTTCAAATGAAAATAAGTGCAAGTTTCTAAATCTAATTTTATGGATTGCATTTTATTTATTTTTTTTAAAGATTTTATTTATTCATTTGACACAGAGAGAGAGATTACAAGTAGGCAGAGAGGCAGGCAGAGAGAGAGGAGAGAGGAGGAAGCAGGCTCCCCGCTGAGCAGAGAGCCCGATGTGGGCCTCGATCCCAGGACCCTGGGATCATGACCTGAGCCGAAGGCAGCGGCTTTAACCCACTGAGCCACCCAGGTGCCCCATGGATTACATTTTAAAATATTATGTGTTGATTTTCAAATTTCTACTCCAAGAACTTCACTGAGTTTTCACCTGTGTACGTTTGTGTATAGGTGGTCTGTTAGTTGCTCTTTCCGTTTTATTGTATTTAAATGGAAATTGCATTTACTCAGTGTTATGTAAATAACCAACCATACAAATGTAGCTCCACTATTTCCCACCGCCCTCCGCCCCACAGACCAGAGCAAACCACAGTTTCAAAGCCACATTTCTTATCCGTCTTCTAAGTTTATAAAGCTTCCTCAGACAACTCAAATCCATTTAGTTATTCCTCCAACTAGCTCCCATAGCATCATCCTCTTTCCTTTTGTAAGAGCACTTGTTATGCTGTTATAGTTACATTACCTTGTCTTTTTTCCATTTTAAATAGTCAGAAATTAGAGTGCTTATTATAATGGCAGGCACACAGTAGACACTTGATAATGGTTTATTAAATGAAAGGAGAAACACCAAATAGAAAAACCACATTAAAAAAAATTTAAATGGGAATGATTTTTAAATAATTCCCAGGATGAAATGATCACATTTCACCATTTCACATTGACACTAATACTATTTATTCTTCGGGAAAGAATGTTTTTGTCCACCTCACAGAGAACAGGGTATTTGTTCACTTGTGAGTAATATCCCCACAGGTGGGCCAAACACATATTCTCATTTATGCACGTATGCAAAAAATAAAAATAGAGTATATATTATAGAAACATAGAAACATGGAGAAACATGCAGAATGACTATGGGTATGATAGGTTTCAAGAATATTAATGGCTAACAGTTATTGTCTAACATTGAATCTGACAGAATACAATAACTTCCGTTGCTTGAAATCATTCTCTCTTCATTTTAGGGTATGATTACAGTGTAGCAGCTTGGCAGTAATTAGTTGTATTTTAACAATTGAAACCATCGGATAATTTATCAATTCACTTCGTTCTTTCCTTGCCACCTTAAGGAAAATGCAATGGCTTGTTTTTAAAAACAATGAGATTCTTAGCTAATTTAAAAGGCAAAACAAAATGAATAAGTTGTGAATGAGCATTCTACGTTGAGAGAAAATATATAAATGTTAAAAAAAATCTATGGTTCTTGGCTCATATTTATAGTATACCAAAGAAAATGGCACGGTGTTGTATTTTCTCCTTCTCAGATCTATGCTTTTCCTTGGTTTCCAAGGTTATAATACAATCTTTAAAAATTTTTAAATAACCTTAAAACTATTTTAGAGAGAGACAGTGGACTTGTAATTAATTTAAACTTTATTTTCTTGTTTTAACAGCTCCAAGTGAAAAACAAGTAAAAGCAAGTATGTTGAATAAAATTTTAAAAAACCAAAAGAGCATATTTCAGTAGCTTACTAATTCAGGTTTTCTGCTATAGACAAGGCTAATGCTAATTTTTGAGGTTGGCTTACCAAATGTTTCTTGCTATTAATATTTGTTGTGTTGAAATAATATACATAATTATTCAACCTTTTCTGTGAATTTATTCTTAAAATTTATTTTCATTTGCAAATGTTAATTTGTCCAGATCATAACTCCTTTTTGAGTAGTTTGTATTGTTTCTTATTTTGCAGAATAAACGATTTCTTCAGTTTCTTAAACACATCAGACTTAATTTTCCTAATAATTAACCACTTGCCCAAACCAGTAGGCAAGATAATTTGTCTACTGGTGAAGGTCGTCATTGTGTTTTTAATGAAATGAAGCTCCCAACAATTTTAACTACTGCTCATGTAATGTCATAATTTCCTTTAAAGTTTTATATCTTCAGATTATGAATATTGACTGATAACAGATACCATGGCATTTGCATCAATATTAGCTTTGACAGTATGCTTAGGGACAAATGCTGGTTTCTTTGATGATTTTTCTCAATTAGATGAACTACCTAAAAGATTGTCACTAATGAAAATTATTTTAGGCGTAATGACATATATTTGATTTTAGAAAAAAATGTATTTTTAGCTTCTCTGAGATTTAAGTCAAATCTCAGTTTTATGCATGATATAAATATGATTATATTTTCCAATTGATTTGGAGTTGCATAGGTATTAATGATGGTAGTAATATATAAAACAAATTCATGTTTTACTTAGTGCCAGGATTTTGAGATAGAGTATATCATTGGTGGATATACTGGAGAAAAATTAGAAAATATAATTTTGAGTAACTTGGTGAGAATGTCTTTTAAAAAATTACAGTCAGGGGCTCCTGGGTGACTCAGTTGATTAAGCAGCTGCCTTGGGCTCAGGTCATGATCCCAGTGTTCTGGGATCGAGTCCCGCATCGGGCTCCTTGCTTGGCAGGGAGCCAGCTTCTCCCTCTGCTGCTCTGCCTGCTTATGCTCTCTCTCTCTCTCTGTGTCAAATAAATAAATAAAATCTTTATGAAAATAAAAATAAAAAATTACAGTTGGAAGTGTTTATATAGACATTATAGACTTTGAGAGGTGTAATATGAATCTAAAATTCCATTTATATTTTCATGAAAATTTTTAGTTGAATGTAAAGCTGATTGGAACTCTGTATTATGGAATCTTCAGTATGCTAATACTTAGTCTGTAGAAGTGCATAATCAAGAAAATATATAAAACAAAACTGATAATTTTGCAGCAGTGGTAGAGAACTTTAGATTGAAGATTATGCTGAAAACGAACATTTTCTTCCTAGAAAAATGTGACATATAGATAAAAATGTTGATTTGCTGCAAAACAACTCTGTAAGTTCTGCTATCTATGAAGCACACTATCCAATCAAGTTTTGAAGAGATCAGCATCTTTTGCAGGAAATTAGCAAATTAGGTTGCTAAATCATCTTAGACCCAATATAAAATTTCAAAAGAATTAATTCTCAACTCTCCATATGGTTGAGAGATTTAGAGCTAACATGGGCATTATCCCTCAATAAAAAAATTAGAGATAATTCATAAATTGTTTAAATTCTGTATTAAAAACATGACCATCCATTTCTTCAACTAAGAATTCCTTTTCAGTCTTGAAACCATACAACAGAAGAATTTTTGCACATCTTCTATATACAGTGGGCAATTTATAACATTATTGCCTAATGTAAAGATTGCATATCATTAAAAATACTCTTGAAAAGTCCTAAAATCACCCATATGGTATGGTACACATAGGTTTGTGTGTAAAACCTAAACATTTGGGATATGACTTTACATTATCTTATATTATGAAAGCAAATGAGAATGAGATGTATAACTTAATTAAGATAAATTAAGTATTTATGTGATACAATTGCATTGTATTGAATTAAAGAGGAGAGGTGAGATTGACAGTCTATGGAAAATATAAAAGGTAATTTGGCATTAGCATTTCATTCAAGGAAATTACTAGAATATCAATTAAGTTGGTGTTGTGGAACCATTTCTTCTAGATTTTGAGGAAACCAACATTACAGTAGGAAAAATACTGGAGGTTACAGACTTGGGAACTGTGTCAGTTCAGTGTTGTGGTTATCATGGTACCATAAACTTGAAGAAAAGGAAAGTCTTTCAGGTTCAATAATATAGTACTGTGGAAGGGGACTTAGTATCTCTACAAACAAAGTTCTGTGTCAGAGATTATATGTTACTTCCTTCTTCATATCAAGGACCACAGGGCTCTGATCATGTATTCCATGTACATGTTCTCCCAGCCTCTGCTCAGTTTGAATTTTGAGCAAAAAAGGCTCCAAAGACCAGATCAAGACCAAAGGCTAGTCATTTTTAATTGTGGTTTCAAATTTATATGAAATGGCAAAAGTCAGGCATTTTTCTTCCCTTGATATTAGCACTGCATTAGATTTGTGGTATGCTCAGCCACCAAGCCTATGTTTATCACCTTAACTACAATTTGGTATCTAAGTGTGTGAGTCAGATGTCACTCATTTGATCTACTAACACATGTCAGCATTCTTCAGGAAAAGCTAGTATACAAAATTTTAAAATAAAGTCCCTTTGGGACACCTGGCTGGCTTAGTCAGTAAAGCATGTGACTATTGATCTTGGAGTTATGAGTTTGAGACCCATGTTGGGTGTATAGATTATTTTTTTAAAAAGGTAAAAAAAATAAAGTCCTTTCAAATTTTGTTAGTTATATAATATTAGAAGAGTACTTTGGGGACAATATATATTAGTCAAAAAAGTGACATGGACTCTGGGATGCATTTACATATCTGCCATGGAAGTTACTGGGGGGAATATCTATGGGCCTGAACAATAGATCTGATATTAATGAGGTGTATCTAAAACACAGATTGCATGACATGTATGGCCATGAATCTCAGTTGGTTAAGACAGTCTTCATATTCATACTCATATCATTTCAGAATAATTATTACTAGCACCTCCTTTCACTTGCTCAGTTTGGATAATAAGTTAGAAGACCACAACCCAAATCACAGACAATGCTGACTGAATGAATTCAAAATAATACTGATATGATTCTAAGGAAAGACAAGCTACACACTTTAGATAAGGTATTTGTAGCACATATAAGTAACAAGAGTTAAGTAGCAAAAAAGTAACTCCCAAAATGAAAAACAAGACAAAGAACTTGATAGTGAGCAGAAAAAAATAAGCATTGAAAAAAAAAAACCCTCCAGAAATGGCTTATAAACATATCAAAAGATGTTCAGTCTGTTAGTATAATGGAATTTTAATTAAAAGCACAATAAGATACTGTTGTACACATGCCAGATTGACCAACAAAGGGAAAAATGATTATTCTGGTAATGATAATGATATGAAGCAATAGAAACTCTCACATGAACTGTTGGCATGAATGTAAAGTTTGGAGGAACACTGTGGCATTTTTCTGGAAAAATTAAACATGAGTAAATGCTATGACCTAGTAATTTCACTTCTAAGAAAATTCTTGCATATGTGTACTAGGAGACATGTGTGTGAATGTTCATAGCAGGAATACTTATAATAGCAAAAAATCAAACATGTTCTAATGTCCATTGGCAGGAGAATGGATGTGTAATTATTAGAAAGTATATATATATATGTGTGTGTGTATATATATATATATATGAATAGTATACAACAGTTAAAATTGATAATCAACTACAGCTACTCATGTCAACTTGGCTTATGTAAAAGGTTAAACTGAATTTTATTAGGCAAACAATTTGAATCAAACAGTGCCAAAAATGAAAAAGTAGTTAGAGGTGCTCATAGGCAGTGGCTGGGGCAGAGGTTTAAGAAGGCAAAGCAAAGAAATAGTTTAATTGGCTAGAAGTTAAATGTTTGTCTTATTTGGGAAAATTAGTTATTTTGCTGTCATGATAGTCGTTCTTAAGTTTTAGTTTTTCGGATTCCAGAAAAATCTAAATGACTCTGGCTTCGGTTTGTTTATGTAAGCTACCAAAGTCACTAGAGCTACCCGAGTCTAATAACTGCTTTAACTGTTTTAATACTGCATCTCAACAAGATGGTTTGAAAGAAGCAAGTCACAAGAATTAAACAGTAGGAATCAATTTTTATAGTTCTCACTAAACAATATCATTTGAGCTATATAAAATGGTCTTATCTTTGTTTAGAGATAAGTACATGTAATAAAAAACTCTACTGAAAATAGGGAAATGATTAATACAGAATTTAGGACAATAATAATTCTGAGATGAAGGGAAAGGCACGAGTTAGTGGAAGGTTTCAAAGGCTTTGACGATGTTTATTTCTTAAGCTAGCAGGATGTTATGAAGGTGTGCATATTTTTATTACCATTCATTAAAATGTGCACATATGATATGTGCTTTTAGTCCTCTCACTTCTACAATATTTTTCATAATTCATCAGGCTTTAAAAGCCCAAAGCATGAGAAGATAGAAGTGGCAACATCGTGTTGCTTATCCCTGGCCTCTGTGATGGACCACAGAGAGATGAGCGGCTGGGCTTGAGGGTGGACAGAAGTGGAGGATGTGGTTGTCTGCAGTTATCAAGAGTGACATGTTTCTGAAAGTATCACTGAAGTGGAAAACTGATGAGGTAGCAGATAGAAGCAATATGTGCAAGAAAAAAGGCCTTGACTTGGCAAAAGAAGATGCAGGTTGGATTGGCATTAAATACGGGGCAGGGATTGGTCGTCCTTTGGGATGGAAAGGAAAACAAATGGTGCAGGTGTGTGCTGGTGAGGTGGGGAAAATACGAGGTCGTCTAGGGAGCCTGGGTGGCTCAGTGAGTTAAAGCCTCTGCCTTCAGCTCAGGTCATGATCCCAGGGTCCTGGGATCGAGGACCGCATCGGGCTCCCTGCTTGGTGGGGAGCCTGCTTCCTCCTCTCTCTGCCTGCCTCTCTGCCTACTTGTGATCTCTCTCTGTCAAATAAATAAATTAAAAAAATATATGAGGTCGTCTAGTCTGCTCTTATTTTCTCTATGAATTTCTCAATAGCAGCTTGCCTCTACGCTGCCGGATAGTGGAAGCTTGAGGCGGGGAGAGAATGCATGAGCCAGTTGTCTAGCATGGGAAAAAAACTTCCCTAGGTCTGCCCTAGTATTGCTGCTCAGTGCTGAGCTCTCGCTTAAGTACTGAACTGAGACAATCAGGTGCGATCTGCAGCACAGTGAGGGCCTTCTTCCAGTCTGGATGACTGTTCAGGTGGCAGGCATAAAGTAGTTTTGGTGTTTTGGGGGTTCGGCTCAGGTCATGATCTCAGGGTCCTGGGATCGAGTCCCTGAGTCGGACTCCCTGCTCAGCAGGGAGTCTGCTTCTCACTCTGCCCCTTCCCCTTGCTTGTGCACACGCTCTCGCGCTCTCTCTCAAGTGAATAAATAAAACTCTTTAAAATAAATACATAAATGAATAAATAAATAAAAGCAGCCTGGGGGACCACTACAACTGAGGACTGTGAAAGCAGGCATGAAAGGAGCGATTGCACCGTGGCTCATTTATATATTAGCTTGGTAAGAGTAAAAGCGAGGACATGAGGAAGATCTGGAGCAGTGAGAAAAGGGCAAGATCAGAAGCATGTAAGTATCGAGGGTGTCAGATACGACTTGGAAAAGGTCCTTGACTAAGTGAGATGGAAAGGGAAAAATGGTGCAATGGTGGGAGAGAATAGGATTTGGGGGATCAGAACTTTGGCAGCAAAGGAAAAGTCCGAGAGTATGCTGGCAGGTGGTAGTGAGCGGAGAACTAGAGTCCAGTCTTTAGAAGCGAGGAGGCCAAGGACATCAGAGACGAAGCAGGCATATGAACAGTGTGTGTGAGTGACTCCCAATCCCGGTTAAATATTAGAGCATTTTGGGAAGCTTCCAAATATATGAATAGCCAGGCCTCATCCCAGACTCACTAACTCAGAATCTCAAAGCTTTCAAAGCTCTGTAGCCCACCCGAGGCCCTACTACATCTGAAAGTCATGGACTTATAACAGCCCCCCAGCTTATTCTAATATGCAGCTGTGACTGAGACTTGTTCTTAATGAAATCCCCTGGTAGTGGCAGAGAGGAAGATGATTGTATGCAAAAATACTCAGCGAGGAATGGGGCAAGAGTAGAAGGTCAGTTAATGACAATGAAAAAGAGGCATAGGGCCAGGGGCAACCTGACAGTGTGTATTTCAAAGGAACTGGGATTTAGAGGAGGCAAGGAGGTAAGAACCTTTGAGAAGTAATAAGAAGTAAAGAGGATATATACACCCCTTCCAGGCACTTCGGTAGGCAGAGGATGAGAAAACAAACATCCTCTATTTTAGGAGAGTGCTTGCAGGGACGCAGTGTCCTTAAGGAGCTTGGGTGTGGTTAAAAGAAGAAAGCAAAGCCCACGTTTTAATAGGGGCTGAGGATGCAGGGGTGTGTACTGTGGTGGAGAGCTCACTTTGGAAGGACTTTGGAAACGTTTTGTTAAAAGAAATGTGGATTCTGTTTTCTGCTGGAAGCCTAAACTCATGGTGGTAACTGAGGTAAACAGGGATGGGGTTCACTGAAGAATGTCTTGATTGTCTCTTAGGGGGAGTTTGGTAATCAGTTTTCAAACTATGGTCGGGACCAGCAGCATAAGCATCACCTGGGAACGGATTAGAAACGTAAATTCTCAGGACATGCCCCAGACTCACTGAATCAAAACCTCTGGGCTCAGCATCTGTGTTTTAACAGCCTGCGGAGTGATTCTGATGCATGCTCAAGTTAGAGAATCATTGGTGTCAAGTCTGTAACAGCCAGGGGTCTGGGTAGTCCTGGAGCTCAGGGTCTTCAGACAGCCTGAAGAAGAGGATATTTACATGACTTCCAATCTAGACTCAACTTGCAAAGCTTGTGGTATCTAATATTATGGAATTAAAGCCTAAACATGATGTGAAGGCTGATCTTTCCCACAGCCCAAGGTCTATGGCACAGGGAGGGCAAAGGGACATGAGGAGGCCTGTTGTTTGGTTGCACCCAGCACCCCAGCTGCTGAATGTATATGAGTGAGGGGGATACATACAGATACTAATAAGAATAAAAATAAACATAAAAATACAGGTGGCCAAGGAGAACGTCACAAAGTAAAAAGTTAATAAAACAAGTAAATGAAGATTTGTAAGTATGCACCAGTTCATTATTTTTCTCGTTTTTTTTTTTATGAACTAGAGAAAACTTTAATTAGCTTTGATTTGAGGTCCAAAATTTCGTACCAGGACCAGCATTCCATAGTATGTCTTCAAGGCAGCTCTTTTATATTCCACACTAGATATTCAGAGAAACTGCAAAACACACTTTGGCCTTTTATTTCTCTCTCTCTCTCTCTGTGTCTCTCAGAAAAAAAAAAATATTCAAATGGAATTTTCTGTAATATTGTGGTGAATCTTTTATAATATAAAGTTAATTGAGGTCAAATACTGCTTACCACCCCCATAATTAAAAGCTAAATGAAGAAGTCCTTTGAAGTCCTCTTCCCTGCAACTCATACATCATTTTATTTTTTTATTTTTTTAAAAGATTTTATTTATTTATTTGACACAGAGAGAGAGAGAGATTACAAGTAGGCAGAGGGGCAGGCAGAGAGAGGAGGAAGCAGGCTCCCGCTGAGCAGGGAGCCCGATGCGGGCCTCGATCCCAGGAACCTGAGATCATGACCTGAGCCGAAGGCAGAGGCTTTAACCCCCTGAGCCACCCAGGCGCCCTCATACATCATTTTAGATTTAAATATAAACTAATTTGTATTCCAGTGTATTTTGTGAAATAAGCCACCTTGTTTTATGGCCTCTCCTTACACAGGCATTAGCATTTAATGCCACAGAGTTGTATCTTAGAGAGATAAGAGAGTTCATTACTTAAAAAGATATATAAGTACTTTACAGAGTGGTTTTCTCTGCTGCTTGCTTTGCTCTCAGGTGCCATATTTTATGTTCAGGGCACTTTTAGTCTTGCCTGACTTATACTATCGTAAGAGAGCGAGCTGGCATTTCTGATATCCATGTCTCATTCTTTAATATCTGAATTTGCAGAAACTGAACGAGCCAAAGAAGAGACTGGTGCTGCCTCAACTAAAAAAGGTAAATGCAGCTTCAAAGAAAAGATGTCATGGCTATAGCTTATTTCTGCTAAGGTTTTTAACTTAATGTATTGTTCAGTGCTTATAGAAGAATTCTATTTACTGATTTTACTATTTCATTGATACAGAAGCAAACCTACTTTGCACAGGATTTATGGTAACCATGTTCGCAAGGCTTTGTCTTCAGTGTTGTAGTGCCAGTGGTTTCATTCCTTTAGGTGATAAACTAAAACTAGTAATTATAGTCCAATTGCAAGTTAGTGTTTGAAAAATTGAAGAAGTGATGCTATTTAAGCTCAACAGGATCCCAATCATTTGGAGAGCATCCAAGTTCAATATACTGCCTTAGGAAAGCAGGACTTGAACAAATGAAACTTGGCCAAGGAGAGCTTACTTGAACAATGTTCACTTTGTGCTTGCATGATATTAAATTAGAAAATGTGCTCCTTGAAATGCTCACTTGGGGACATTTTGCTTTAAGAAACTTTGAGAAGTTTGGACTTGAAGTTTTCAGTTATTTCTCTTGCCATGTCTAATCAGAGGCAACTACTTATACGAATATTGACTCCCTTTAAAAGGAGACATTTTGAATAATATTTTTAAGAACATTAGAGTATGTTAAAAGTAATCATCATGATGAGACTATGGACTCTGGGAAACTGAGGGGATTGGGGTAGGAGATTGGGGTAGCTAGGTCATGGGTATTAAGGAGGGCACATGTGAGAGCACTGGGTGTTATACACAACTAATGAATCATTGAACACTACATCAAAAACTAATGATGTACTGTATGGTGTCTAACTTAACATAATACGGAAAAATAAAAAAATAGCTTTACATATTCCCAATTCAAAATAAACTGGAACAATTCTATAATTTGTGATTCTGTTTTACTGATAGAGATAAAATCAGTAATATATTCCGTGTCTCCAGAAGTATCTCAAGGGACAATTTAACAACCTTATACTTAACATATACTCACATACACACACACACAAACCTACACACATACCTCATATATATGTCAGCTTATGCTTAAAGCCTACTTCTGAGTAATATTATCTTTGGGGATATATAGTATTTAATCATCACTTTTATCATCTTTTTAACTTAAATTTGTTTTGCAGCATTCAAATCATTTTCACTTTCATTTTATATATATTTATGGTTCACATACTATGTACAGAATTAAGATTAAATGTAGATGTTAATACTGTTATTGAGCAGTTTAAAATATTGAAAAATAGGAATCTAAGTTGTTTAGACCTCAATTTTTGCTATCACCTAAAAGTTTTCTATGTAACTATAGTTCATGGTTGAAAGCCAACAGGGTAAAGAGTTAAATACAGAAAAGTTTCCGTAGGAATTTAAAAATTATTCTTACCTGGGGAAAAGTAAAGATTTACTGTATAAGGTGACTTTAGAGCTAGGTCTTAAATAATGATGTTATGTAATCATTAATTGGAAGGGTATCTTGGGCACAGGTAACAGAATCAGGTAAAGTGGTGGGAAATTGCAGGATGTATATGAGGAAGAATAAGAGTCTTAGAAACATGGTATGAATTAATACAGCCTGGGCTAATAATGCCATAAATGGCCTGATTTTAAAATTGGACTCTATTCCATGGACAATAGGGAGTTAATGAAAATTTTAAGTATAGGAATAATATTCAGACCTTTGCTTTAGGAAGAGGCAGGGTCGTTAGGATGTCATAATGTAGGTGATGTGTATTATGACCTGGTATTATGAGATTGCAAAGGAGGGATATTAATAGAATTTGACAACTCACCAACTTTGGGAAGGAAAAAAAAAGAAATGATTTAATGATAATAATAAGCTTTCAGATTGGGAGCTAGAAGAATATTGTTGATATTCTTATAAAAATTAAGTAGGAAGATGAAAAGTCGTTTGAGGAAGGAAGACAAGATTTTAGACATATTTAAGTTAAAATGCCAGCAGCACATGCAAGTGACGTCACATATGTTGCTCTAATTTTAAGACTAGAGCTCCAGGTAATGGCAAGACTGCAATATGTAGGTGGGTCCCCTCTGCCTGGTATTAGTGGTGAAAATAGTAAAAGTCCATGAGCTTGTCATGAAAAGATGGCCTAGAGAAAGAACAGAGCTGGGGTGGAATGCTAGAAAACATGTACACATGGAAGAAAGAGGGCAAGGAAAGTCAAAGAAAAAAGTGACTAGAAAGATAGGAGTTTAACAGAAAAATAGATGTAATTGTTTATAATGTCATAGTAACCGCAGTTAAAAGAAACCATTCAGTGACAAGGTGGAGGTCACCAAGTCATTGCCGAGTGGATAATTATGAATGATTTTTAAAAGGGAATTTTCAGGGGAATGGCACACTTGAAAGCTAAAGGCTGACAAACGGATTGAGGGAAGGGGAGGTGAAAAACACGTGCAATTATGCTGAAGAAAATGGCTTGGAATTGTAGGAGACACAGGTTAGCAGCTTGGTGTTCTTGTTTAATCTAGAGCCATCTCCTTTTTGATCTCAGAGGTAAAGTGTTTACCTTTCTTTTCAGGACCAGCTTCCCCAGTTATGCCCTCCTTAATCAGGCATCTGTGCTTTTTTGTGGCATCATCCTCTTTCTTGTTATTGATTTTGTTCCTTATTTTGGAAATATTATTCTCAACTTCAAAATTCCTTTTTCTTGATTACTATTTCTCTCTCCACCATTTTCTCTCCTTCACATTTTATCCAGTTTCCTAGAATAATCATACTGCTTCTCCTATCCCCCCAAGGATGAGGCTTCTGTCTCTACTGTGCCTCTGATGCTCTGGATAATGCTGATGATGCTATCCATGCTAAATCAAAGGAGCTATTCCAGTACTCACATTACTATGTTTCTCAATTGTATTAATCACTTTGTCTCTTCTCTAAACTTCTATTTTGTTGGCCTATCATGACAACATAGTGTCCTGGTTCTCCACACATCCTCTGAACTTTTATGTCTGACTTGTGACCTTTACATCTGACTTTTTTTTTCCTTTGCTGACTCTTATTATTGGTGTTCCAAATTCCATTATTAATACTCTGGGCTTTTCATTTTATTTTATTTTTTTTGAAAGATTTCATTTATTTATTTGAGAGAGAGAGAGAGAGTAAGCAAGAGCATGAGAGGGGAGAAGGTCAGAGGGAGAAGCAGACTCCCCATGAAGCTGGGAGCCCGACGTGGGACTCAATCCCAGGACTCCGGGATCATGACCTGAGCCGAAGGCAGTTGCCTAACCAACTGAGCCACCTAGGCGCCCTGGACTTTTCATTTCATTTTATTTTATTTTATTTTTTGACTTTTCATTTTATACCGTCTCTTTGGGAAATAGATCAAGCTTCAAGGTTGAAACTCTGACCTATATCCTGAAGATTCCCAATTGTATGTTGCCACTTCAGGACTTCAGTATGAAAAGGCATTTCTCTGAAAATTTCAAGCTTGTGTGCTCAAATGTCCAATAAACATCTTCAAACAAAACCTGTCTTAACCTAAACACCTCACCCACCCCTTCCCAACTTGTCTTTTTATTATTATTGGTGAAACCATATTCTACCCTTTATCTCACTAGAAAACTGGGGGTGATCTTTGATGTTTGATCTTTCTCTCCTTCACTTGATTATTCAAGGAGTCTCCAAGTTCTGCTGATTTTATCCCCTAAATATTTCTTGAATATATTTCCTCCTATTCATAATTATGACTTCCATCTTAATTTAAGCCTTCATTATATCATGCTTGAACCACTGTAATGAACTCACTATTGTCCTCAGGTTCTTGATTTTTATTTCACTAATATTGATCTTACCATAATTTCCCCACAATCATAGTAAGTTATCAAGGTCATAAAATTGAATAAACCATTCAATGTAAAACTCTCTTTTTCCAAGTTAGTCATAAAATAAATAAAGTCCAACCTTGTTACAATGACATGAGTTCCTCAAGATCTAACCCTACTATATCCCTTTCAACTTCGTTTTCAGACATGCCCCATTTTGAATGCTACAATAAATACCATATTGCTCATAATTCCAAATTCAGGAATATAATGTAAAATTCAGGAAAGATGGTAGCAGGAAGGGATGGTTTTATGAACACATTGATTAGTTAGCATCATCTAAGAATTGATAAGTCTCTTTCCTGTTTCTCTACAATAATATATATATCCCAGGATCCTTACATCCAAGATGTATGACTGTTTCTTCCACAATTAATGATTTATTCCATTGTTTCAATCATTGACATCCCTAAGCTGTACCCTTAATATCTGAACAACCCTTGGGCAGATAACATTGCATTCTTATTTCTTTGGAAATAGTAGTTTATCATACTAAGGCTATAGGCCTACACCCCAGAAGTAATGTATAAATGTCATGTGGGTGACATTTCAAACTATAAATATTTTCCTACTCCTCACTTCTTTACCAGGATTCTAATATGCCCCATTTCCAAGTAAGCCTCACTGCCCCTACTGCTAATGGGAACACATCAGGGCCTTCAGGAGTGATGAGGGTCAAGAAAGGAGAGATTAAATTGTTTTGGAGAATTGAGTCCCTAAAGAAAATTGAGGAGAAGAATAATGAAATAAAAGCCTGGAACTACAGAAACCAATTTCTCAGTCTCACAGTTTACCTCAGGACTATATCTAATCCAGGCATTACTTTCTACGAGTGTTAGTTACTTTGTTTCCTTTATATTAGTAGGGATCTCTGAAGGAGTGCAATATAGATTTTCTTTCCTCCCCCTAAAATAAACCCCTTGAGATGTAGAGCAAAAAGAATTTCTTTCAGCACTAAAGGAGATTTCAGGTACCCTGTAGTATAGAAAAAGAAATCGATTGAGGTCTTCTTTTGATTCCAGGCAGTTAGGAAATCCACTTACTTACATGAGCTATTTATTTCTAAAGTTTATTCTCCATAGAATTAGGCTTGATGAATTTTACATCAGAAGTAAAAATGAAAGGATCATCATTTCATGCAAAACGTGTTCTTTTCTGTACATTTTCAGCGACCTTTCCTGAGTAACAAAAAACCACTTTAGGGGACCATCTTCCTCTATTTAATATGAATGTGGAGCCCATCATTGAAAAGAAAACTTGGTCTTTATGTTTAAGTCACATTCAAATTGTTTGCTGAGAGACATTTACTTTTCAGAGGATTAAAATGAAATAATCTGAAAAGTACAAATGTGCTATGTAATATTTATAACGATTCTTCTGGATAAAATAATTATGAGTAAAGCTATATACCCATGAGTTCTATTATAATTACAAATTTTCAGTGTTTCATTTCCATTAATGTACCACACATCTTACTAGCTCCTTTATTTAAAGTATGCATAGTAAAGTCTAACTCTAGTTCAGAATTCAAAGCCTTCCGTAATTGGCCTCATCTTTTATTTTAAATTATTCCATATCTCCTCTGTGGGAACATTCCACTTCAGCTAAACTTGTTCACTTTCCTCTAGGCGTATCTAAGGCTTTCCTGCTCCTTTGTTACAACTAAAATCCATCCTATTCCTGGAAAATCACTAACAGCAAAGATTACCCATTTTCCCTTTCAACTCAGAACATTCCTTATTAAGACATATTATTTGTCGATTAATACATTTAATCACTGAGCAAAAACATATCAGTCACTTCCTATGTTAGAAACAACACTAGATAGTTTAAAAATGTAAGGAATACATGTCTAAATATCCCATGTGTCAAAGAAAAAATGACAGTAAGATTTGGAAATATGTTGATCTAATGTATGATGAAAACATTGCATTGAAACTTGGGGTGAAGCTAAACAGTGGTAGGGTAAAATCTGCACTCTTTAAAAATACTCATTAGAAAAGAAGAAAGACTGAAAATTGAATATCTAGAAAGCCAATGTTTTTTAATATGGAAAATTAAACCCAAAGAAAGTAGAAGAAAGAGAAATTTAAAAATGTAACAATAAAAGCTAATGAGGTAGTAAATTAAGTTGTATAATAGGGAAAGCAAAAAAGTCACAATTAGATTTGCCATAAAGCCTAATAAAATATATAGACTCTTATGAAAACTTATTAAGAAAAAAGAAAGAAGGCATGAAGCATCAATGTCAGAAAATTAACAATGTCAGGAGGCATCATTACAGATCCTACAGAAAATTGAAAATAGAAATATTTTCTAATAAATCTGAAAATTGTAACAGAATTCATATTTTGAATCCAAAACTATAACTCTTCCCCAAAGAAAATTCTAGCCAGATAGCTTCACTAGTGAATTTTTTCAGACATTTAAGGAAAAATTAGCACTAATCCTACCTAAACCTTCCAGGAATAGAAAGAGAGGAAACATTCACTCATTTTATGGAGCTAGAATAACCTTGATGCCAAAACCTAACAAGAACTAAAAAAGAAAGAAAACATACAAACTAACTTCTTTTGTGAACATGGAGGTATAGATCCTAACAAAATATTAGGAAATCAAGTCTGATAATGTGTATGAAAGATAAAACCTAATAAAGTTGGTTTTATTTAGGGAATGCAGTTTGAAAAAAAATGTCATTAACCAGAATAATAGAATAAAGGGAAATTATATTCATCATAGTAGATCCATTTAATATAATACATTGCTAGAGTAGAAAGAAACTTCCTTAATCTGATAAGATATATAAAAACCATTAGCCAATATCATTCTTAGAGAAAATGAAAAAATTCCACCTGAGAATTAGGACAAGACAAGGATGTCTGTTATTACCATTTCTATTACACATTATCCTAGATATTTTAGCCAGTGCAATAAGGTGAGAGAAAGAAATAATATGTACAAAAATAGAAAAGTGAGAAATAAAACTCATTATTCACAAATGAAATTATTATCTACTTGAAACAATCAAAAGGATCCACAGCTGAACTATTATAATTAATGAGTAAATTCAGCAAGTTTTCTGAAAAAAACAAAAAACAAAAAACTATGCTGCCTCTCCCTCCCTTTTCTAGTTCATGATATTTTTTTGGTTTTGTTTGGTTTTCTTTTTTATTTCTTTTTTTTTAAGAGATCATGGCCAGTTACACTGTAGACATTTTTGATTGCTTTGATCATTTCTTCAGAATATTTTTCAATATTTTTTTTACATCCTGTATTTGATTAAACTGAAAGCTAAATCTTTGGCTTAATTGGATTCCAGTTAGATAGTTGGTTGCTTTGGCAAGAATACTTCAGAGGGCAATATTACTTATATATATCACACCGCATATCATTAAGAAACCAGACTGAGAGGATGTTCCATACTGAATGAATGGTTCTAAGTTTCATCAGTGGTTAAGTTGGTGACAGTCACATTGCTTTGTTTCAAAGTTGCATTTTTCCCCTTCTAACTCTGTGATACTTGGTTGTAATGGGAGTATTCAGTCCCCCACTCATCTTTCATCAAATGGCTTCTAGTGTCCTCTGAAGATCCTTGCTTGAGTCAATTATTTCAGTGGGGAATACTGATTTTGTGTGAATAATTTCTACTGTTTTGATGTATAAATAAGTAAGCAGTGAGTACTCTACAGAGAGCAACAACTCTTAGAGAAAGTACACTTCAGGTTAAACAGCATCTAAATGATAATCTTATTTCTTTTTTGGTTACTTATGATTTGGGATGACTTTCATATTTAAATGAATCTCAAGCATGACAACACTGTTCTTTCAGTTGGTTAAGCTAAGTTAAGCTTGAATTTAAAGGAATATCTTAGTTGACATTTTCAAGACACTGAGTGACTCCAGCAATAACCTGAACTGTAAGTCGATTAATCATAGTCCTGTCAAGTAGAATTCTTTGTAGAGCTTGTTTATCAAAGCAGAATATAAAATAAGGTAGAAAAGAGTGGTAAAACCAGTCAGAAGAAAGCAAGGAATTACTTCTTTTTTCCTCTAATTCTTTAACATTAAATTTAAAATAGGTTTCAGTTGGTTTATAGAGAAATGAGAAATGTTAAAAGCTTTAAAAGAGCTTGTTTAGAAGAGAGAGCTGGCAATGAATGAGTTACAAAATGCTTTTTTGAGCAAAAGCAGCATTTTCATCTGGAACTTTTATTTAAACCTTATCTCTGCTTTGCAGCTGTACCTGGAAAGAAGGAAGAGAAAACAACCAAGACAGTGGAGCAAGGTAAAAAAAAATGAAGGAGGTTGACATTATCTTCTTTAGAAAGACAACAACATGAGGAAGAAAGCACTGGATTCAGACAGGAGGAAGACAATAACTGTTAAATCTCTTACTCTCTATCACTGGCCTTGCATGTTTTTCTGTGCCAGGGAGAATGGGAGGCAGCAATCTGGGTTTTTGTTCTTTTGTGTAACTAAACTTTGAGTATAAGTTCAGAGAAGGAAAACTCTACAGACTTCTTAATTACAACAGAGAGAATGCTGAAGATTATTGGGAATAAGGAAATGATCTGGGGTAACTGGTAGTAGACATTTTTCTGTTTGATTTGTGGTTTTAACACCACCTGATTGATCATAGTTTAAAGAATAAAGATGACATAATTCTACTGATGCAAAAGTAACTTCTCATGCTTAAAAAATAATATGTAAAACTTAAAGAAAAAAACACCAAAAGTAAATTATTTGAGTTTATGCTATGACTTCAGCAAGGGATTCTCCCAAGAGGTCTGAAATCTCAATATGAAAAATCAGAATATTACAAGTAATGTATTTTATTTTTATTTATGCAGCTACATAATAAATATATCATTCAAGAGTATCCTTGAGAAGAATGAAAGAGTATAGTAGAGTTAAAACACTTAAAGTGATGTTGGGCCTTCTGTTAGAGCTCAGAGTGTTAATAACTTTAATTATGGTTCCCTGGTCTTTGGCTTTTCACCTATTGTAATATTTATTACTTATTGTAATAAAAACAGAACTAATAATAATTTTGTCAAGAATGAAGTTAAAATATATTGGGAGTAATTAAATTCCTAATATCAAAAATTAATTTTTGATATAAATATATGAAGAAAATCCTTAAATTTCTCACATTTCAGAGAAGTAAATTAAGGTTTAGGATTCAATTAAGTTAAATGATGGTTACAAATTTATTTCCTTGGGCTTTTCAAAATAAAATCAGATTGCAATTACACTGGAAAAGTTTTCAAATTAATTTTGGCTTCTGGGGGCTCTGTGAAATTTTACAATTCAATAGAGTGTTTCTGTCAGCTTCTTTCTGATGTGGGTATTTCCATCTCTGAAATATAAAGTAGAGGAATAGGAGCACTACATCCCAACTTTAACTTGTTCACTTAGGCAAGGCCCTGAGCCTAAATTTCTTCTGGAAAATAAATAAATAAATAAATAAATAAATAAATAAATAAATAAATAAATAAATAAGTAAGTAAGTAAGTAAGTAAATAAATGAAAAGGTGTTAATTATATCTGACCTGCCTATTCAACAAGATGTGGAGCTCAAATGAGAAAACATGGGAAAGGATATGAAGAATGATAAATTCCTAGATAATCGCAGAGTCCTTACTTAGGCATATTTCCTTATCAAATCAGCTTTGCTACAGGTGAGATAAACTATCAAACCACTTTGATCTCACTAAGCTTCACAGTTTTTCCTTTTTATATAGAGGTGTTGATTGTTCATCTTTGGCATTTGTAGATTTGCTTTTATAGCCACAGCATATTAAGAGAAGACTGGCTAGAAAGTAAAATGCCCACACTAATAATAGCACCTAAGAGATAAGTATTTAAACATAGATTGTTTATTTCTTCTTATCTGCATGTTGGTGTCAGTTTCATTAATTCTATAATGTTTCCTCAAATAGGTAGGAGACTAGAAATGGCTCTTAAAGATGTGAACTTAACTTCTTCAGATAATTCTATAATAAATTTTTTATTAAAAATACCTTTCCATAAAAGCTTAGGCTCTTAGCTATATGTAAAAAAAAAAATGAGGATCTCTCAATGGCTCTTTTCATATTGATTTAGTAAATCATTTCAGTTTTAAATATTGCAAAGCAATGGGCTCATATTTTTCAACTATACATATAATAAGAAATAGAGTATTTGGATAAATTGCATATTTTTGAGATGATATATGTATGACTAATAATTGATATGAAAAATATATTTGTGATTAAAATATCAAGTTAATGTGAAAATAAGTCAATGACAATTTACAGACTTCATCAGAGTATTCTAAAATTTATTCATAAGATGAGGCTTTAAATCTATTGTGTACTTCTCTTCCTTATGCAGTTTAGTTATCTTCAGAAGTATAAAAAATCTAAAGCCAGTTTATAATGTATTGAAGTACAATTAAATAGTTCTTAAAGAGTCATTTTTATTCATTTAAGTTTGCATCATGAACTTGTACTGGGGAAAATGTGATTTTCAAAATTCTTGCTAGATTTTAAATATACTTGGTGATCTATATAAAATTGTGTGTATTGAACCTCTGGACTTAGTCTGAATTATAATTGTACTTAGGAAACATTGATTAAGCTGAACTCTACATTATGGGAAATTCACATAGTGAAAGGTGGAATGAATTTTATGTTAATGTAATTTAGTAACCTAGGCCTCACATCATGTAAGAAGTAGAAGTTTAGTTAATCTAACTTCTGCAAAAGTCCAAAAATATAACTCTATTTTATCTCTAACTCATGATTAATCGTGTTTTTCAGTTATTCTTTTTGTGAAGATATTAAATTGACTGGACTAGAATTTTGAGTATTAAGAAACACTTTATAAATAATTTCTCCAATTTAAAGGTGCACACACACACACACACACACACACACACACCCCACATACACACCATTAACTACTCCTCCTTGTTTAGAGAGTCAGTACTTAGAAGCATCAAGAGATACAAATGTTTAACACAGTAAGTGTTGCTATCCTTATAGTGAGAGTTAAAGAAAGCCAAAGATAAAACATTATAACACTTGGTAGGTGCTGTGTGCCTCCACAGGAGGATTCATCTTTAGATATTTGTATATTACATCTAGAAAGAATGCATCGTTTCATTAAGCTTAATTTATTCATTTGTTGACATTTAATTTCTTATAGTGTACATTTTCCTCCTTGTTATTCACTTTCAAAATCGACCTGCCTCCTAAATCCCATTTACCTTTCTTTTTCAATCTTGATTTCTTTCAGAAGAAAACATTTAGTGATATTTGTTTGTTACTAGCCAGATGAGCAAAAGAGTCACTCTAAAGAAGCATCCAGGGGCTTGGTACTTACTTGGGCAGGGAAGGACACCAGTCAAGACAATTAACTTTAAAAGATCTGAAGTCCTAGCATCAACCTGTTTTTAATTTTCTTCCCTCAAAGTGACTTAAATCCAACAGTCAAAAGGTAAAGAAAATAGTAATAAATTAGATCACTTGCAAATCATCTTTCCTTTTCTTTCATTCACACCTATGCATGAGTTCACTTAAGGTCTTCTTTAACAGTCTGTTCTAGAAACCTGTAACAGTGCTGGCATACAGTTTGTGTTCAATGAATATCTGTGGGTTGAATGAAAACAGAAGGGTTTTAAAGAAAAGACGTTTAGATGATCCAGATTTCAATGAACTGTGCCTCTAAATACTGTTCAATTAAGAGAATATTTTAGTTTATCAAAATATGATTTCCAAGAGTAAAGGTTGCCATATTTCAGAAACCAGGACATAAGTGATTAAGTTCTTCAGTTAAATTCTTAGTTCTAAAGTGGAACTACTAGAGAAAAAATAATGATTAAATATACATTATTCATGAACAATATCACATTATTATGATCTTTGTAGATGGCATTCTTATATAAACAAAACTTCATGTGGTGAACAGTCATTATATAGATAAACCTTGAAAAATTAAATTTTAGTAATTGCAACTCTTTTGAATTTTTTAAAAAAACTTAAACTGAAAGAGAAATTTAAACAACTGCCCAATTAAGCCAGTATATGAATGTAAATATAGAAACATTAGGCCTATCCTTGTTTTTCTTACTTGTACAACTGTGGAGCAGAATTAGATGATCTCTTAGTCCTTCCAAATGTAAAAATGTTCTATTCAACAAAGTGTTTAAGCAGTGTGTTCCTTACATTATGATATAGGGGCTATTTTTCTTTAGGGAAAGGCTAGTCTAGAAGGATTACCTTTTCTAAGATTCTGAGATTCAAATGCTAAGGAAAAACATACCATAAACTTGAGTACTTATAGATACTTGAGCATCCTAAAATTAAACTGAAAGTATCACCTCAGAAATATAAAGTATAGTTTTCCATTCTCTTAACTATTAAAAATCACTTCAAAATCATTAAGTAGAAACATGACAGAAAAATATTCATGAAAAAAGATCAAATAGAATTTAAGTGCCTAAAAAAAAAAAAAAAAAAAAAAAAAAAAAAGAATTTAAGTGCCTATTAGTCACAAGAATAAACCTGAGCACAATTAGTAATCATCTTATTCAGGATAAAAGTGGAGCATGTGGATCATAAATGTATCAAATACAGTTCATTTCCTGTAATAAAAAATTCTACCTTGCCTTAAATTAAGAAATGTTTCTAAATTCAGAAGCACTCTAATTTGTGTTCCCCTAAAGAGTTTCTGTCTTATTTTGCTTTTAATTCTGTTTTGTAAACAACAGTACCCTACATATTTGTATTAGTGTTTTAAGTTGTCATAACAACAGGGAAACCCAAATGCTATTACAGCTTTGTGTATTTGTCACTGTCCTCCTTCACCTCTTCAGATTCTTCTATTCTTTGTACATGCACTGGTCTATTTAGAATATGTGATGTGTAGTTATTGTAGATTTATCTCATGCTTTAGAGTGTATGCTAATAATATCTAAGAGTAATGGTTTCCCTGAAAGAAACTTATTCATTTAAATAATTAATGTTTATATTTCATGGTGTGTCAACATTATTTTAAAAAGAAACAATTTTGCATTTCAGATCAATGGCGCAAAACTGAAAGTTTAGTTAATACAAATTGTATTTAAATATTTGCTTAATATGTGATTATAAAATAACCTATTTGCACATGTGGACTGAGTCATGCTGTTGACCCTCAATAAATGTTAAATGATGACAATACTATTGATTCCTGTGAATTCCAAACTTTTCGACAACAGTTTGTGCTTTGATTGTTTAATATTTATTGAGCGCCCACAACAGGCTAGGCGCTGGAGAATGGGTGTGAGGAGAATGAAGTGGGCTTCAGAGAGAAGATGTTTTACATGCGGAGCTTTACAACACATGAAAATGAGTGTGCTCTGCTTATTTATGTATTTTATATATTTTCAAGAGAACCTTTAGCAATTTTCCACTGTCTCACTTGCTCACATAGCACATCTCACTTCTTACTTTTATTTAATACTTTTAGAATGTTCTCACAATGATTTTATCTTATGAATAGGAAATTCTTTTCTAGTTTCTTTCTCACTATGTTCCTCCGCATTTCCCTCATTCTTTTAATAACTAGACAGATTGAAATCCTACCTACACAGCAGAACAACACTTATTTGGAAGAAATTTGTATTGTTACATTGATCTCCCACAGGGTGCCATAATCTGCCATGCAACATTTGGTTTATGTGATTCACACATTTCTTGATAAGAATGCCATTGAAGGGCTCCTGGGTGGCTCAGTGGGTTAAAGCCTCTGCTTTTGGCTCAGGTCATGATCTCAGGGTCCTGGGATCGAGGTCCAAGCCGGGCTCTCTGCTCAGCGGGGAGCCTGCTTCCTCCTCTCTCTCTGCCTGCCTCTCTGCCTACTTGTGATCTCTCTCCCTCTGTGAAATAAATAAATAAAATCTTTAAAAAAAAATGCCATTCAATGCTAAAGAGAATTTCAGCCCAGTAAAAGAGCAATGTGTGTCAATGCTGTTGACGAGATTCAAAGGTGATGCTATGAGACCCATTCATGTTGTACCTTTCTCTCAAACTTAAAGACCCTTGTTATTAATGATCCGTTTTCTCTAATAAACTAATGCGTGACTTGATCACTCTTTATGCAGAATATACTAGAGGCAAGTACAGGTCACACAGGGATATAATTTTAATGCCCAAATTTTTGTTTCCATGAAAATATTCTGCCTTTTAATTATCGTGAAAGTGAATCTATCTGGCTTCTGTGACCATTTTTTCTTCCTTCTTTTTCTTAGAGATTCTGGGCATTTTATGGAGAAGCACACTAAATCTGTAAGATTGCCCTAAGAAACCTGCTTTTATACTTCATGTTGGGATCACCACTTTTTTTGGTGGTGGTGGAGGGTCATCACTCTTAATACCAAGTAATCTTATTAACTATAGGTAAGAGAAACTGGGTAGATGGGTTGAATTACCTGAAAAGACACCATATCCAGGAGCAATGTGTCACTCCTACTCTGCTTGCATTCCACTCCTTCCATGATTTATCAAAGCAGTTTCTAAATGGGAATGTTATCAGTCTTTTAGTTTCTTAAAAGTAACACATTTTCACATCAAATGTGTGCTCTTGCTTCATTTGTAATTCTCAAACTTTGTCTTGATTTAACTTCCAACAATCTTCATGTAAAAATAATAGAATGCAGTTATGAACCATTTCCTAAAGCCCAGTCAAATCTAATTATAAATATGAAGAAAGTTGTCATATGATCTCTGAATTTAATGGCAATGAACTTAAGATTTCTTTTGCCAATACTTAATATAATTTCATAATTCTAAAATAATGAAAGTGTGTATTCTTGAAAGCATCTACATCTTAATCTTAGGTTGATAGTTCTTTAAGACATCCTTAAGGGTGCCTGGGTGGCTCAGTCTGTTAAGGTCATGATCCCAGGGTCCTGGGATCGAGTTCTGCATCAGGCTCCCTGCTCCGTGGAGAGCCTGCTTCTCCCTCTCCCTCTGCCTGCTGCTCTGCCTACTTGTGCTCTCTACCTCTCTGTCAAATAAATAAATAAAATCTGTAAAAAAAAAAAAAAGACATCCTTAAATATGGGGACACCTGGGTGGTTTAGTTGGTTAAGTGCCTGACTTTTGATCTTAACTCAGGTCTCGATCTCAGGGTCATGAGTTCAAGACCTGCATTAAAAAAACAAAAACCAAACCAAACCAAACAACAACAACAACAACAGCAAAAACAAAAAAACCCACAGCCTTAAAACTGGAAGAGTCTGTTTCCATGTTCTTCCTAGTGAAATTCTCTTACAAATCCTGTTTTTCCTCATATACAATTTCAATTACCATCACCAGGATTTAGCATGTAAAAACAACTTTTAATTATTTCACATAAATACTTGAAAATTAAAATTTTGTTCACCAGTGAGAAAAATCAACTTTTTTTGTTCCATTGACATTCTAGGCTAGATTATGTAAAGGATTGTGGAAATACACTGTAGTATTTACCATACAACACACCAAGAAAATGCTTCCTTATAAGCTCAAAAACATCAAGCTGCTAATTATGCCTTTTTTTCTTTTAATATTTCATTCTGCTCCTGCTATTATCCTGAAGCCTCATATGGATTGAATCTTTTTTCCCCTTAGAAATCTTTAATAGGAAGTATATTATAAGCTGCTATGTTATAAAACAAAGGTTATTTCCTGAGGGATTTTTTTTCTTTTTATTGACTTTTTCTTTCATTTACAAATTAATTTTCTATTAAAGACCTGTTTAGGGGGAAAAAATTGGCATACAGTACCTTGAATAAAATTGTACAAAAAACAATTTTTATGCTACATCCTATAACAAATTAATGGAGGTTAGCTCCATTCTCTAAAAATCATATTGTAAGAAATTATATGAAATCATTAACCCCACATGCATTGTTCCTTTCTTCTTGCTGTAAATGAAATTATACATTTTAGGTCAAATAATTTCAGCAATGAACATGAAAATTTTATCAATATTCTACATAAAATTTACCTGTGTCTTGTTGATTATTATTGCCCCAATTTTTCATAGAATGATCATGAAATATAAATTGATTGAAAAGTGATTCTTAAAAAAATGAAAATTTAATTCAGATCTTTGGAATTCTAAAATGGTAAAATGTAAGTTAAGAAATTTTTTCATTATTGTAACTTACGAAGTTTGGGTTTTATTTCACTTCATTCTCATACTAGAATAAAGATTCTACTCAGATAAGCCATACACAGCATCTACATTGTCCTTAAAACTTTTGGCAATAAAAATCTTGGTGAACAATTCTTAACTAGGAGTTAGCACTTGCACTGTTGGTCCTTGAAAAAGAAACTGATGAAAGCTAATGAACAGTATAGAGCTATCTCAAAATAACACATAAAGTTTAGTCTACCTTTCCCATAATTTATTCTGTGACATTAGGCTAGTTACATGCCTTATCTAGCCTCTCTTATAAGCCAATATTATTCCACTAAGCAATCTCTAGTGGAGCTTCCAGTCATAATATTGTCTATTCTCATTTGTAAAAATTGTCTCCTATGTCTGAAGCATTTCCACTTGGCCCCAAATTCTGAAGATAGATTTATTTTTGTGACTACAAGTACAATCTGGGGCGCCTGGGTGGCTCAGTGGGTTAAAGCCTCTGCCTTCAGCTCAGGTCATGATCTCAGGGTCCTGGGATCGAGGCCCGCATCGGGCTCTCTGCTCAGCGGGGAGCCTGCTTCCTCCTCTCTCTCTGCCTGCCTCTCTGCCTACTTGTGATCTGATCTCTCTCTCTCTCTCTGTGTCATATAAATAAATAAAATCTTTAAAAAAAAGTACAATCTGTACAAAAGCATATACAGGAAAGTCAGATTCAGATTCTAGAATGAAAATGTTTAAAAATGGTATGTAAATCTACTAAATGGAATTGTGTTATTTGAAGTATTTACTCTGTTTGCATTTCAAAATATATGCTTAAACCACACTTAGAATCAAAAAGTATATCTCTGGTGCAAAGCGTGCTATTGGATATTTAATTGAATGACATGAAGTTTCTCTAAATATCATTTAACCATAGTATCAGTAACAATGGCACACAGGATATAGAAATTATACTCTTGACACACATGCAAAAAAGAAAACTATAAAAGATGAAATAGAAGATGTTGTCTCTGGAGACAGGAGGATGTGGATAACACAACAGTGGGTGGCTTCAGTTTGGAACTATTTCCAAATAAGATGACAATGACTTTCTATGTATTGTTAATCAGCTTATTATGTATAATATTCTTTTATGAACAAATCTTTATTAATTACATTAGTATAATACCAGAAAGAATTGGATTTAGCATCTTCAAAGACTATCACTGGAAGGATATAAATTTAAAATCTTTGGTAGGATACTGTAGGTCCCTTCACCACCAATTCTCAGTGTGACTTTCAAGCTTTTGCTCACTGCTTCTTCCCTACTTTGTATGTCCAGCAATCCACCCACATGAACCTTCACACTCCATGGTTTGTTTATGTTGTTCCTTATGTTGGAGATATCTTTCTAATTCCTCCTTAATGACAAACCTCTTGTCCAGTTTCAGAATCCACTACAAATGCCAGTACTTCTATGAAATCTTTTCTCATTCTATCAGGGAGAGTTTGTCAATCCATAGGCTGTGGGCCTGAATCCCTGTGTATGTCTCTCTCATCCACATAGATACATTCTGGCATTAACTGAACTCAGTGCAACCATTTGTGCTTTTCCAGCTCCCAGCACAAAAGACGCACTGAATAAATTAAGTTTATCTTTTTAAAATACAAAAATGAATCCTCCTTTTAAAATATTGTTCCCAAGTGAAGGAACCTAAATGAGGGTCCTTGTTTTGTAGGAGATCACTTTGTCACACTAATAAGCACTGTAGGAAGGAGAGTTTCTAGGTTTTTTGTTTTGTTTTGTTTTGTTTTGTTTTTAAATGGCATTAGCTTTCATTTTACCTCAACTAAATCCCTTGGGAAAGTCTTGGGCTTCAGTTTTCTTTTACATGTACATATATATCGCAAACTTTAAAGTACTGTTAGATGAGAACTTCCTAAAAAAAAATCAGGACAACTAAAATATAATCAAATCAAATCAAACAATGAATTAAAAAATTACACTATGAACAAGTGAGATTTATTCCTGTATGCAAAGCTGGTTCAATATTTGAGAAATAAATTAATATAATCCATCACATCAACAAGCTAAATAAGAAACACATGATCTATCAATAGGTACAGAAAATCATTCAACAAAATCTAATACCCATTCATGATTAAAACTCTCAGCCAACTAGGAATAGAACAGAACCTCCTTAACTAAATAAAGAATATCTACAGAAAACCTACAGTGAACATCAGACTTAATGACAAAGAGAAAGTTTCCCCAGATAAAAAAAAAAATGGCAAGGATATCCCCTCTCGCCTCTTCTATTTAAAATTGTACTAGAAGCACTAGTTAATGCAATAGGACAACAAAGGGAAATAAAAATTTACCAACTAGGAAGAAGGAAATAAAACTGTTTTTGTTCACATAGGATATGTATCTGTATAGAAAATCCCAAAAAACAAGAGAAACCTCCTGAAATTAGTAAGTAATTATAGCAAGGCTTCAGGATACAAGGTTAATACACAAAAGTAAGTTGCTCTTTTATATGGCAGCCATAAAAAATTAGAATGAACACAATTAAAAATGCAGTATCATTTACATTAGGAATAAACAAAAGAAATATTTAGATGCAATTATAACAAGATATTTGTAAGGTTTATATGAGGAGAACTACAAAACTCAAATAAAAAAATAAAAGAAGCAAGTAATTTAGAATTATTCCATGTTCATGGATAGGCAGACTCAAAATTGTTAAGATGTCAGTTTTTCATCTATAGATTCAATGCAATCATAATAAAATCACAGTGGATATTGACAAACTGATATTATGGCTATCAAAAAACTTATTAGACAGTTTATATGGAAAAAGAAAAGACCCAAAATAGCTAGGCAATTGAAAAACAAAGTTGGAGGAATGACACTACTACTTCAACTGTATATAGAGTTAGAACAATCAACACAGCATGGTGTTGCTGAAATAATAGACTAATAGATCAATGGAACAGAATAACTCAGCAATAGACCCACAAAAATACAGTCAACTAAGCTTTGACAAAAAAGGAAAACAGCTCAATAGAGAAAGTATAGTCTTCTCAACAAACAGTGCTCGAACAATTGGACACCACGAGTAAGGAAGAAGAAGAAGGATGAGGAGGAGGAGGGGGAGAAGGAGGAGAGGAGGAAGAAGGGGGAGGGTGAGGACAAGGAGAAGGAGAAGAGGAAGAAGTAGAAGCAACAACAGCAGCAGAAGCAGCCAGACACAGACTCTAACCCTTCTCAAAAAATAAACTCGAAGTAGATCTCAATATAAAACTAAAACTCCTAGAGGATAACATAAGAAAATCTAGGTGGCCTTGGCTTTTGGCAATGGCTTTTTAGGTACAACACAAAGGGCACAATCCATGAATGAAAAATTCATAAGTTGGACTTCATCAAAATTAAACCCTTCTGTTCTTCAGAAGATACTGTCATGAAAATTTGAAGACAAGACACAGAATGAGAGAAAATGTTTATAAAATACATACCTGATAAAGGACTGCTATGCAGAAAAAAAAATACAAAGAACTCTTAAAACTCAATAATAGGAAGATTAACAACTCCTATCAAAAATTGACACAAGATCTGAACAGATACTTTACCAAAGAAGATACACAGATGACCAAAAAAAAGCATGTGAAAAGATGTTCAACATCATACATCATTAGGAAATTGCAAATTAAAACAATGAAATTCGACTACATACCTATTAGAAGGGCAAAATCCAAAACACTAATAACATCAAATGTTGGGGAGTATGTGGAGCAACAGGAACTCTCATTCATTGTTGGAGGGAATACAAAATAGTACAGCCACTTTGGAAGACAGTTTGGTGTTTCTTATAAAACTAAATGTACTCTTACCATACAATCCAGCAATCTTAGTAAATACCCAAACGACTTAAAAACTTATGTCCACACAAAATCTGCGAACAAACATTTGTACCTACTTTATACATAGTTGCTAAAATTTGGAATCAAATACACTCTTCTATAGGTGAATAGGTCATTAAACTCTGTTACATCCATACAATGCTACATTTTATAGTACTAAAAATGCATGATCTATCAAGTCACAGAAAGACATAGAGGAAACTTAAATTCTATTTCTAAGTGAAAAAAAGCCAATCTTTTTTTTTTTTTTTTAAGATTTTATTTATTTATTTGACACAGAGAGAGGGATTACAAGTAGGCAGAGAGAGAGGAGAGAGAAGGAAGCAGGCTCTCTGCCGAGCAGAGAGCCTGACGCGGGCCTCGATCCCAGGACCCCGGGATCATGACCTGAGCCGAAGGCAGAGGCTTTAACCCACTGAGCCACCCAGGCGCCCGAAAAAAAGCCAATCTTAAAAGTTTTCTTATTGTATAACCCCAACTACATGACATTCTAGAAAAGGTAAAACTATGGAGATGCTATAAAGTTCAGTGGTTGTCAGGGCTTTCAGAGGAGGGATGGATGAATCAGTGGAGCACAGGGAATTTTTCGGTCAGTGAAACTACTCTGTATCATACTATAATAGTAGATGTATGTCATTTAACTTGTTAAAATCAATAGAATGACCAAAACGAACAGTGAATGTAATCTGTGGACCTTAGTTGGTAATGATGTATCAATATTGGTTTATCAATTGTAGCAAATGTATCATGATGAGAGAGATATTGATGATAGGGGAGGCTGTGTGTGTTAGGGGTGGGGGTATTTGGGAACCATGTGTACTTTCCACTCAATTTTGCTATAGACCTTAATATGCTTTAAAATCATTGAAGTTCATTCATTTTAAATATGTATATAAATCTGAAAAAATTAGTCCACTAGGTAAATGTCAAAGTGTTATATTTTGAGATTCTATACCATGAATAATGGGAGGATTCATAAAAAAAACCCCTATTTACTTTTTATTATAGTAATAACTTTTAAGTTAACATTTTCTTACATTCAATTATATTTCTTCAAATTTTCTTTGTATCATTTCATAAGTTTTATGTTTGAATGCTTAAACTATAATGAGACTAATTCCCAAGATCCCCCATGAATGTGCTTGTACAAGAGGAGTTCTAATTATGAAAAGAAGTTCAAAAGATAATATAGACTATGGATAATGACTATTATTATAGTTATAATATATTATATTTAAAATGAATAGATGATTAGCAATTATTACAAACATTGAAATAAGTATATGCATATAGGTATATGGTATATGAGATTATCCATCTTTGGAAATTCACCATCCAATATTTCTTATATAACAAAAAGTATAATGCTAGCTTTAAACGTCCAGGAAAAAAAATTCTAGGTAAATACTAGGTTGGAATATATTTTTTTTAATTATGAAAACTATTAAATATCAGCAATTTCATTTTATTTTGATAACTTAGCTAGGTTAGGATTATAAAGGCAGGCAATAACTAACCTCAAAAGGTGATTATAATGATTATTAGGCTTTTATGTAAATTTTGAAGAGCAATTTTCCTAATAAAATGTGGTTAGCACAAAACTGACAAATTTATTAATTTATTCAATAACAGTTATTGAATTCCTAGTATGTGTCAGATGACGTGGTCTGCCTTCAGAAGTATTGGGAAGGCTATGGCAGACTAGTAGATATGGAGAACAATTGATATGATATGGTGATGCAGACTTGTTCACTGCTCCTTCTGAGGGGGGATCTGACATACTTTGTAGTTTATAATCCACTATTCTCTTAGTGCATAGTGTAGTAGTTTAAATAACTCTACCTATGTAGTTTGATGGTCTGGGTTCAAGTTTCCCACCACTGTTTAGTAGCTGTGACCTGGAGCAAGTTTTTGCCTCTTAGCTTCTGCTGTCAGTCTATGAAATGTAGGTAATGCCTAACTTGCTGGAATGAGTGAGAAATTAAGGCGATTTGTCTTAATCACCTCGAGGTTCCTGTAACAAAAGTAGCATAGACAGGGTGGCTTAAACAAAAGATTATTTATCACAGTTCTGGAGACTGGGGAGTCTAAGTTCAAAGTGCCAGTCAATTTGGTTCCTGGTAAGAGTCCTCTTCCTGGTTTGCAGACAGATGCCCTCTAACTATATTCCTGATATAGTAGAGAGAGAAAAAGAGAGAGAGAGACAGAGTTCAGCTATCTCTTATCTCTTTTACAAGGGTACTATTTCATTCACGAGGGCTCCAACCTCATAACCTAATCATTTTCCAGAGCCCCACCTGCAAATACCATTGCAGTGGGTTTTAGGCTTCAACATATGATTTTTGGAGGGACACAAACATTGAGTTCATAGCAAGATCATATGTAAAATGCCTAAGGATATAAAATAACACCTTAACATTGTATGTGAACACAGGAATGACCAAGACCTAGCTTTGCCCGCTGCCAAGCAAATTGTAGTCCTGTAATAATATTTTTTCTTGAAACAAACATGGGAACTTTGGCATCCTGGCTGGAACATAATTACATGAGAAAAATTTAATGGCTAATAAACTTTTCTATGAAAAACAAAATCTTGTATAGTAGATTTAGGACTCAGTAGCTAATTCTGTGCCTACGATGTCCTAGTTTATCTCAGCTCCCAAATATATAAAGAAGTGCTTATTTTCCTTTTTTAAATCATTGCATATTGCTGATCTTTCCAAAAGAGCTGGGCAGAGTTGAACAAAAATGACTAAAATGCACCCCACTGAGGTACTCTCCAGAATTCCAATCAGTATTCTGATTATTAATGTGTAACGAGGACCAGAATATAAAGGCATGTGCAAAGAGTCCACTCCCTGCAGCCAAACTACACAGCCTAAAATCATCATAATTACAAAGTTCAATCAGAATTTAAATGGAAGGGGTATTTAAATGATTTCAGGAGAGTCCCTCAACTAAGATAATTTTGAAAACTGTACTATTATAGGGAAGAGCTCATCAGTAGGACTAAATACTAAATCCATTGGACAAAACCTTTTCCCCCATTGTAATTGCAAGATGTGTATTGAACACGTTCTGTATCTGTTAGTTGTTTTGAATTCTTATGCTGTGGGCTATGTCACAATTTTAATATATTAACACAGCCCAGTTTGCTGAGATCTCCACAGTGCTTGAGTAATGCAAGGAAGCTCTTCAGAGGTATTAATTATAGTATTATATAGTTGGTACTTTCTGAGCTCACTCACTCTTCCCTCTCTGTATTGATTATGAAGCTTAACTTTCAAAGAATAATCTAATTTGCCTTATTTACAATATCTTGAGGAATACCCCACCATAGTCTCCAAGTCCTGACAGCATTGTCCAGATGTCATTCAAGCACATTTTATATTACATTTTTTAATTAGTTGTCTGATTAGAGGTAGATGATAGTAGCAGTTATAAATTATATTCTTCTTTAATGAAATGAGAAGGCTAAGAAAGAAATGTAATGAAGTTTCCAACGTTAAAACAAAAAAGATACCAACATGTAAATATAATTGAATTGGAAACATTTTTAATTAAGGATTTTTAAACAGATATTTAGAGAAAAACGTTTTAAAATGTTACAATTATGTGTGTCAAGTGATTTAGCCCATAGAGTAGGTGATTAAATGTATCATTAGGACAAAGAGAAAGTTAAAGATAGCTTCCAACCATGTCATACTTAATTACAAAGTTAATGGACAGTGTCCCAGTAAAATTAAACTCTGACAAAATCTTTTAAGGAGCATTCAAAATTATTATTGAATAAACATCAATATATTATATTTTCTTTCATGGGAATTACAACCACAGCATTTTTAACCATTTAGAGAACTTGAGGATGTTTTTCTCTGTACTCACTTTTAATATTTATATTTTGGAGTTTGGAAAAATATTAAATTCTATAACATGCCTTTCCTAAAATATTTCTGTTTATTAAAAATTATGTCTAAGTGAACAGAAAATAATAACAGATGCATGTATTCACATACTAAATATTTTAAAAATCCATGTAGTTAATCACAATTAAATCATTAAGAACAATATAGTATCACTGTAGAAAGCAATAGAAATGTTACAACACAATTTTAGTGTTTTTAATGTTATCAGCTATATATTAATAGTTATACCCAGGAAATTTTCAAGTATTATTAAACTTATAAATAGAGGTCTCCCTATGGTTCTTTAATACTATACTTTCCATCAGAAGAAAAATTCAAAATGTTTGATACATTGATCTTTCTCATTATGCTCATGAAAAAATATCTCAAATCAGCTGACATCTTGTATCTACAAAAGAGGTAAGAAAGACAGTTTTTAAAATGAGATTTTTGAACACCTCATTAAAGCTAGCTGGGTAAGAAAGGTTAACAATTTTGAGTTTGGTTCTTTTCACAGTCAGGAAGCTTAAATTGCCTAATGATTCTGTTAGTCTTTTTTAAACCTTCCAGTTTCAGTTTCTTTTTAAAATTTAGTTATATGTGATATTGACATCAAACCATAATGCTCCAACAGAAACATTTTTAATATCCTAATGTCACTACTAATAAGTGGATATTGAACTTTATCATTCAGAGCAATGAAAAATAAATAGCAGTCAGATCACAGATATTCTTTTTTTTTTTAAAGATTTTATTTATTTATTTGACAGAGAGGTCACAAGTAGGCAGAGAGGCAGGCAGAGAGAGAGGAGGAAGCAGGCTCTCTGCCTAGCAGAGAGCCCTATGCGGGCCTCGATCCCAGGACCCTGAGATCATGACCTGAGCCGAAGGCAGAGGCTTTAACCCACTGAGCCACCCAGGCGCCCAGATCACAGATATTCTTAATTGTACTATTTCCTTTAAACACATTGCTTGGGTTTCAAAATATTTATGCTTGTGCTAGGGAAAAACTCTAGTGCTGATTTCTGCCATTATAAGATTGTCTATTATTTCAGTCTTTTGTTTCGCCTGTTTCATGGGCATTAAAAAAAATTCTTCTAGAAGAGCACTGTTGTTATAGATACATTTTATCTTCTACAGAACCATGTTAGAAGAAAAAGCAAATGTTATTTTCTATTTGTTAATCTTGATTAGATATATTTAGTTCCTTAACTTACAAAAAAGTCCCGGCCTCAGGGTGGGTGACTCAGTCGGTTAAGTGTCTGACTCTTGGTTTTGGCTCAGGTTATGATGTCAGGGTCATGAGATCTGGCTCTGGAGATCTGGCGTGGAGTCTGCTTGAGATTCTCTCTCCCTCTGCTCTTCCCGCTCATGCTCTCTCTCTATATATATAGAATAAGTAAATAAATATTAAAAGAATTTCTGACCTTATTGAAATTGAATATGTTTCTCTTAAAATGAATAATTTTTATCTGGTAAATTATTTAAAACTTGACTTGCATTGCTATTTTGATCACAGTTTCTGTGATTTTAAAACATTTGGCAATAGCTGATCAGATTGGATTTGAAATACACAAGCAAACATTATAACCCATCAGTCTTTTTTTTAATTTGCATGTATTATGAAGAACAAAATTTTTAATGCTCTGGTTGATTTTGCCTTTGTATACTTAGTTTATTCATGAAGTCAAGTGATCATGTGTAAACAAAGTAAATAAGATTTGTTTGAGGCATTCAAAATTCATGTTACTGATTGTATTGTTAGTTTCCATTTATCAATGAGATTGCAGGTTGCTTTGCTTCTGCAACACTCACATATAATCTGCACTTTACCTGTATTTCCTACTATTTGCTAGACATTTCCTTTTTGGCTATCTTGTGGACACATGAAATATAATACATTCAAAACAAAGATGATAATCTTCCTCCAAAGGCTTCTATTTCTTACATTTCATTTCTCAATTGATGGCAGATTATCCTTGTATATGTGAAACATGTACAAACTCCAGAAGCTATCCTCAGCATTTTTAAAATCTGTTTTACATCATACATCCAGTTATACTGTTAAATTGGCATTTCCTGACTAGTAAGATTCTACTCAGCTTGGGAGCCTAAACCCAAATGACATCTTCTCTGTGAAAACCTTCTCAATTATAAAATAGAGCTATTAATCATTTCTCTGTTATCTGCAGAGCTCCACTAGGGAAATTACTGCATGCTGCAGTATGTTGCTATTTATTTGCTCGTGGTTTCAAATGCTGTTTCTGTGTATAGACCACTCTGAAACATAGTGGTATTTTACATAGCCAGTTTTACTGTGCTCATGATTTAGAGGGTCAGGAATTTAGGAGGGATCAACTAGGCAGTTTTTACTTGGGTATCTCATATGACTGCAGTCAAGTGTAGGCTTAGGCTGTAGTCATCTAAAGCAATCATCTCCTGGATGTCCAAGATGCTTCGCTCACTTAGACGGCTAGCAGATGTTGGCTGGAGGCTCAGCAGGACCTATTGACTGGGGTGCCTCTGTGTAGCTTTTCTAGCATGGTGGTATGAGTTGGAGTATTTACCTGGCAGTCAGCTTCCTCTGAGCTGTTGTTCCTGGAGAAGCAGGTGGAAACTGCATGGCTTTCATGATTAGCCCAGGAAGTCACACAGCATAACTTCCATTGTATTCTGTTGGTTACAGGTGACTCACACAGCCAAACTGACAGATGACCAGCTCAAGCCTCCTCATGCTCTCTTCTGTCCTTCTAAAATGTGTCTTTCTCTCCATTTCCTCTACATCTATCTAAATCCTTTCCATTTTCGGGACGCCTGGGTGGCTCTGTCAGTTAACCGTCTGCCTTTGGCTCAGTTCATGACCCCAGCGTCCTGGGGTAGAGCCCCACATCTGGCTCCCTGCTCCATGGGAAGCCTGCTTCTCCCTCCCCCACTCCCCCTGCTTGTGTTCCCTCTCTCTGTCTCTCTCTGTCAAACAAACAAATAAAATATTTTTAAAAAATCCTTTCCGTCTTGAAGGTCTGCCTCAGTACCACCTGCCAAAGCCTTTCCTGATCCCATCATTCAGCTAAGAGAACCAGGGCCTTTGTGGTCGAGTTCAGAGAAATATCAGTGCAAATCCCATCCTCCTATCTCAGCCATGTGACCTTGGAAAAGTTATTTAATTCCTTTATGTGAAAGGCAGAAATAGTAACAGGATCTACCTACCTTACAAGTTTGTCATGTACATTGAATGGCCAAACAGTAGAGAACCTTCCCTATGACATATAGTGAATAGACAATGTTAGCTACCCTTGTTCTATCTTCTTTACTCAAAGCCCATAGCATTTTATTTGTACCTTTAGTGTGCCTTTCATAGTCTTCCAGTTGTGATAATAATTTGGGTTTATTTTGTATCTTTTGCATATTTAGTCAACGTTTTACAGGCAACTTATACCAAGGGACATATTCGTCTTGAATACCAACTCAGAGCCACTCTCTGAGTCATTAAGCCTCAGAAAACAAAAACAAAAACAAAATACGTGAAGAAACTTGCAGGTTTTTTGTTTTTTGTTTTTTTTTCTTTTCTTTTCTGTGATTCCTTGTAACCTTTTCTTCCCATGATTCCTCTTGCAGAAATTAGAAAAGAAAAATCTGGGAAGACTTCTTCAGTTTTGAAGGATAAAGGTAATCATGTCAATTTAATATTACACCGGAAATTTATTAGCAAAAATATCTGGAAGAGTCCATGGTACCTTAGAGTCAACTCCTTCACAGATGTGTGAGCCCAAACTGCCCAGTCACACTCATATTTGAAGACTTGTATTTATTGACTTGTCCCTTAAACACTTTCTTCCAGTTCACTGTGACTTAAAAAGTACTCTGATTACAATTTCCAAAAGGGGAAGGATTTTCCTTAAATAATGAAAAGAGTAAAAAACAAAGTTAGAAGGGAAGTAAAAACTATGGAAAGAACTTGCCTCCATGTGCTCTGATTCTCTCTTTTCTGTCCATTCACAAAATATATATTTAGTGCAGAATCCTTCCAAGCACTTGCTTATCTCTGGAGAAATAAGACAACAAAGCAAATAATAGGGAGGAAGACTCAGTAATTGGAGTGCTGAATTGTTCTTTTCAAAGACTCTTAGTCAAGTTTGGTCTGCTTAAGTCTTGTCAGGCTCTTTGTTGCTATGAAAGAGCATGACATTCTTATTTAAATTTTGTGATCTCAGTCTTTGGAATGAACTGGCTTTCCTTTCTGTCCACCTAAATCCCAGGCCTCTTTCTAAGACTAACATGCACATAAAATATCAACCTTCTCGAACTACTTCAACTTGCACTGAACCCTTTCCTCTAAATTCACAAACTTATATATTTATTATCTAATATATATACATATATGTTTTGTATTAATTAGTTGAAATGCCACCTACTTAAGCATCAAGAGCTAATGTTATTCATGTTAATTTTTTAGGTGGGCTGATAAGCACCACATTCGATAATTACTTTTCGTGCATCTAATATACAGTCATCAGAACATGTACTCAACAGACACCGGGAGTGCAAGAGAGGCATGGTCTATGCCCTCATGGAATTTACAGTATTAATTACATAATTAATTAAAATGAAAAGAATTATAGAAGAGATATATGGGGTGCTGTAAGAGACTGTAATCGGGATTCTAATCAAGTTTGGGGAAACGGAGGATGTTTTCCTGAAGAAGTGATATTTAAAAGTCAAGTAAGAAGGATGAGGAATTAATTAGCCAGGCACAAGCGTAAGACTTGTTTGAGAGAAGAACTGAAGCAGGGCGTCTGCTCTTTGCCAGGCACATTGATATTTACTTTACACATTTTGCTTCAGCAAGTCGTGCTTGAGATTTCAATTGTTTATAAATGAGGAAGCTGAAGCATAGATAGATAATGTAAGCTACTAGGTATCCCATTGTGGCTAAGAGGTAAAGAGAAGCATTAAAGTCAAGTCTTTCAGACACTAATGTTCCTCTTTTCATTTTAACACAGATACTGCTTGCTCCTTCAAATAGGGTTCTTAAATATTTGTATTCTTCAGAGCAATTTTGCTCTGAGGGTAGAGTTCATTACCTAAGTTTGAAAAACCTATTTGACACAGATACATTGAATCTGCTGTATGGAAAAATAGTCATAGTCCTTTTGGGTTTTTTTGGGGGGGTCTCCCCCTAAATCCCACAGAGAAATTTAGTCTGTTCTTTCTCCAGTGATTATCTGTACTTTGAGAGAGATTCCTTCTCATTCTCCTCTCTCATTTTATATGACAATTAATGAGAACACTGTCCTCGATTGTGTGAGAACAATAAGATCAGTATCTTACTGAAAGATACTACCAGGAAAATCCAAATGTATGTATGGATCTTTATATACACATGCATGTATACGATTTGCAAACCATAATTTGCACAAGGTAAACCTTCCCTCCTTCTAATGTACGATGAGATATATTTATTTTGGTGCACAGTTATGCCACTGGAATATTTGGACCATATATTATTATTCACAATAAAAGCAGCTCAAAAGAAAGATTGGAATTTACCTCCAAAGCTACCTTTGAGGAACTGATGATTATCAAAAATTTGAACTACTACTTGAAGACCTCACTTGTGGCAAAGCTTAAACTACTTAGAAATGGTAGTTGTAAAAATCTGTATAGGAAAATATTATCTGGGAGATGTAAATCCACACTGACCACTAAGTAGACCCCTGTAATTTCTATTTTTCTTGCTATTGTTATTAATGCACAATTGCAGGCAATTTTCTAGTGAATGCTTTTCCCTTAATGTTAAGTTCTGTACTATTTGCAAGATATTTCCACTGTCACTAGAAAATCATGTATATAAAGGTTCATTGCATTTGATTATTGATTTAGAACTATTTCAAATGCACCTCTTTTCTTGTTCAAATGTATTAATGCCATCAAATGTCTTTGTTATATATTAGTTGGACACTATTTTAGAAGAATTTTATTGCCATCTTTCCTTTATTTTCTGAATATAATTTATTATTACAAAAAAAAACAAAGAAAAATTTTGCAGTGTTACCTCTAAGATGTCAGGGGCATTAAAAACCTCTGCAATGTTACTGTTTTTGGAGAGGCTTTGAAACCTGCAGCTGAGCTGTGGCAGAATCAGAATGAAGCAATTCTACCTGCAAAAAAGCCACTTATTACATTGGAGTCACTGTATTTTGTGTTATTTCTATTAAGCAGCTAAAAGGTTGCCTACATTTGCCAGTCTCTCACCACTTCCACTTTCATGTACATGTTAGAATCCATACTGAAAGGGCATCTGGGTAGCTCAGTCATTAAGCGTCTGCCTTCTGCTCAGGCTATGATCCCAGAGTCCTGGGATTGAGCCCCATATTGAGATCCCTGCTCAGTGGGGAGTCTGTTTCTCCTTCTCCCACTCCCCCTGTTTGTATTCCCTCTCTTGCTCTCTCTCTCTCTCTGTCAAATAAATAAATAAATAAATAAATAAATATCCATACTGAACAATGTTATAACTCATAAAACCAGGATTATCACACAGGAATCATTTGGGGCCACATTTATTGGGAATGTGATGACCATGAGTAACTTAGGCATTTAGAGAAATTTCATTCTGCTATGTCTTGCTTTAAGAAGATACAAAGAGGTCTAGGAATGATTATTCCAAACAAAAAGAGTGGGAGAAATACACATCTAGCTGGGTTTTGCTACTGGTTCAGCTACTGACTTCCCTCGGCTAATGGACTCACCTAAGTCTTCACAACACATCTGCAAGAGCAGCCCTGCTCAGGTGACCTTGACCACCCAGAAACCAGATAATCCTGTTAGTCACCCCTGTGATTGGTTGTATGCCTTGTGGCATCCATCCTATCTTATTGCCACTTTTTCTACCAGCGGAAAGAATTTGGTCTGATTTACCTGAGGATGGAAGATTCGCCTATGGACTGAAATACTACAGACCAAATGCAAACCTGGAAATGGAGAGATTCATTAATTTCTCCTCTCTACTGGAATGCAACAGTGGCAACCTTAGGTTCCTCTGGTATTGAAGTAATATGATGGACGTTATAATTATTTTCTAGTTTTGTGACCCAGGCCTGTGTATGTTTGGATCTAATGCTAGAGGATTCTCAGTGGAGCTTTTTTTCTTTATAGTCTGATGCTCATGACAATGCCCCTGATGATCCTCCAGTTTCTGTCTTCGACATGCTTTTTCTTGACCATTCCCACCTGTACAAACAAAAGCTAGAGCTAAGGATGAAGTAAGTTGTCTGAGGACTTTGAAACTGATCCCCAGTGATTTATACTTCATCGTGGACACTCACTCTAGCTTATTACTGCCTTTGTCTGGAGGCAGGGTAGGGGGATTAAAAACTTGAAACCATTTTCCTATTCCTTTGTAATTTTTTTCTCCATCACAACCTCCTTGAGAGTCCTAATTTATATCCATGCAGTTTAAATGCATTCTAGATCTTGATCAAAATTCATAAGCCTACCTGTAGGCTCTTGCACAAACATAATGAAACTACCATATTTGTAAAATCACACACAAAAAAGTGCTTTTCAATGTTTTGCTCCCAAAAAACAATGCAGATGGCTTAAAAATACCTTAACAGCTGACCCAAGCCAAAAATATACCAGTCCTTCTTCATATAGAAGTACAGAATTTCCCTATAACATTCTCCACAGTTTTGGTCAGATTTGAGAACTCGTTCCCTTCCTGGTCCAGCCTGTGGATTTCCTAAATCAGATCAAAACCCCTTGAAGTCAAAAAGAACTCTGAGAGGAAATGAGTTGTAAGAAAGTCCATGGAGGAGATGATCCAGCCTGGGAACAGAAGGCATCTTCCCATTACCAAGTGGTAAAAGTCACTTCTATTTTCTGAGAGCTTTCTCTACATTTAAAGTGATGAGTATACGACTTTCAAATACATTATAAAATTACATCTGTTATTCCACCTCTTCCTTCTTTCTCCACCAACAACAAAGCAGTCTTCTGGGTCCTCTGCTTTGGCCTTGGATTTTATAACTTCTTTAATCTCATGCCAACATATACACTTAATGATTTAAAACAACATGCTGTCTCTTGAGTTCTCAAGTTCCAAGCACACACTCTACTACCCCACTAGGAATCTATCCCCACCATCACTTCTCATTTCACAATACATTAATTTTTTGGTTTAGACAGGAAGTCCAAAAGCAGTAAATTACCCCCATTAGCTTAAAAAAAGTTAATGAAGCTTCTCAGTCTGTTTATTCCATCCATGACTCTTGATTTCATCTTCAGTTGCTGAAATACAGAAAAAAAAAATAGGACTTACTTAAACTTAGTACGTTAAATGGCAACATGGACTTTTCCTTGCCACTAACTCCATTTAAAAATATTCTGCAAACATATGCATATTTAAGACCAGGAAGATCTTGCTTTGAGGGACACAGCCTTTTCAATAGAACTCCTAAGTCCATTCTCGACACCATCCACAGTTACCTGGACTCAATTCTAAGTGACTACTTGGCCGGGAAATCCATTTACAAGTGGATTACAATCATATTCTGCATTCCCACCCCAAACCATATGGTGGGAACACAACAGAGGGCTGGCAGGATAGGTTTTCTTTTCCTTTCCTTCCTCTTTCACTGCATTAAAAGTGACTTTTGTCAGCAAAATGGACACTGAGGTATAGTGATGCAGAGGAGGCAGAAAACTGATTTATCTTTTATCAAGCATGAACAAAGCATGATGTTATTCAAGTCATTACCCATTTACATGTCAGGAAACCATGATATGATTTGAATCACTTTCTATTTGAACCTGGTAGACTAAATGAAGTTTTATTTTGTTTTAACTAAGGACCACATTTTTAAGATGTTGGGAGTTTATGGATAAATTTTCTCTTGTATTTTATTTCAGTCTTATTCATGAAGTTAGTTTGACTTGAGTCTCATACTAAAGCACTGCATTTCCATAACAGATGCAGGGTTTTCTTTGTTTATTTTTTTAAAAATCACATAACCTGAAAGAAATAAACTAAGCTAATGCTGATTGCAACGGTTTGGGGAGACTTCTAGAAGTGAATATCTTTAAAAATTACAGCTAAAATAAGTTCTGATCCCTCCAAAAGCCCATTCTCTTGAATGAACAAATAGATTGTAGCTTATTCAACAATTTACATTTATTTAAAAGAAAATGATCAGAGGATGATCTGTTGTACTCTATACTGTTGTTTCCTTGTCTCTGTATGATTCAAATCATTTTTGAAAGAGAACATCATGTAATTTCCATCCAGGTTCACCTTACTGATAGCTTACTGACTCCACTGTATATGTGTTCCCAAATCCTTTTATGCTGGCTTCAAATAAATGCTCAATGTTTCTTTCCAGAGCCTATTAAGGGGAAAGAAGTGAAGGTTCCAGTTTCCCTAAAGGAAAAAGGTAATATTGTATAATGAAATGTAAAAACACATTGACCTGCCTACTGCATATTCAGTTATTTGCAACAAAGTAATATATCATTTATTTTTCAGGCTTTTAAAACTATAACTTTCATATGCCCTTGTATATTTTTGAGCAAAGGATAAAGGACTATTTTCTATCATAAAATTCCAAATTGTGCTATGAAACAACAAAGACAAGAATAGCCATGTCAGAAATGCCATGAAAACTTTTTAAAATGCATATGTTATTCTGATTCCACAAGTCTGAAGTGGAAAATCTGCATTTTATAACTATCCCAAGGTGAATCTTATAAGGAATAGCTATGGAAACCAAAGATTTAAGATAAAAATACTTAAAATTTATCAGTGATAGCTTGACATTCTGTTAAGTTGGATACAATAAAACTAAACAAATTTTATAGCTAGGAGGAACTTAGAGATAAACTATAGTCCAATACCCTCATTTTATAGATAAATAAAACTGGTATAGTCAAGAAGTTTTTCAAAGTTATCATAATTTGCAATAGAGCCAGCATTAAAAATTTGATCTTCTAAATCAAGCACTATAATAATGCATCTTAGTACATTCCCATTATTCTAGGCTCGAAATAATGTGGAGTCTGACATGCTATACACCAAGTTATGTTCACTAAAACAAAAGTAAATATGCTAAGTCCAACGTAATGTATTTAGTTTCTAATTAACTCCAGTACATTCTATGGGCATGGTATCATAGTCAGAATTATCTAATATTCCTTGTTGTCAAGATAAACATAAGTAAACCGGTGAAACCCTGAAGTATACCTACTCTATTGAATATTAGAAATAGAACCTTTTTCTACATTTATCTGAGGAGATCTGCAGGAACTATTGACCAATTAATGCACAGGGACATAGTGGTAAAAATCCCAACTTACTGGTGATATTTTATTAAACAGAAAGAGACTTTTAGTGAACTTGTAACATATGTGTTGGAGTTAGGAGAGTTAGGAGAGAGCTGGGGGAGGGGAAAGCTGACAGAGGAATCAGTCAGAGAAATGAAGGGCTCATGGAGAGTCTTCATTAGTCAGTGTAGCAATGTATAAAAAACATACCCTTCAGTCATATTTTCCTAACTTTGCAATTAATTTTAAATTAAACAAAATTGCTATTTAATGAAACACAAGAGCAAAACCTGATTTTTTTTTCTCAGCCCATAGGCATACTTGATATTTTTAAAAAGTATTTTAAAGCAACATAGACTTCAAAACTATTAAGGAGTTTATGTTTCACTTTAGAAATGCATTATCATATCTAAAGCTTTATCATCACTTATGATAGTAGTTATTTTGGTTCTATATACAACTTTATGCTATTCTGGTATAATATGTAAATTAGAATATTTTCCCTGTAAGAGAATTCTTACATATAATATTAAATGTCCAGTAGATGGAAAATGTAGCTACATTTTAAGGAATGAATTGTGAAGACTAATGACATTCCTATGGATTTACCTAAACACTAATTTATTTTCAAGAAACTCTAGATTTCTTCAGCATGATCTGATTGGTGATTAGAATGGACAGTTATTTATAAGTTATAATCTAAGTTGAAATGATTTGATACCATTAAATAATTTAATCATTTAATGATACCATTATTCCTTTGCCAATGTAAAACAGAAGTATAAAAAAAATGAAGAACAGACAAGCATATTACAAATTTGCACATTTTTTATTAAGGAATTTCAGTACAGAAAGATTTCCCCTAGAAGAAATGTGGGTAGAATATATACATATGAATGAAAAATAATTCAGATTTTCACCAAAATCGCTTGATGTGCATTTCAGTCTTTGATCCCTGGACATGTATATTTAAGAGCTTCCTTTCTCTTTTCCCCTCATTCCAGGTATCATTTGTTCATCATATAGTCAGTGTAGCACAAGCCAGGTCATGGTCACAGATAATTCTGGTGAAAAAGAAAGAATTTTGGAAAAGATACACTTTTTAAACATTATACTGCTATTCATGAATGCTGAATTTTTATTATTGTACCATTTTCTTCCTAATTTTTAAGGACATATGTATAGACAAAGGACAGTTTGCATAAAAAGTCAATTAAATGCAGTCACCAGAATTATACTTATTTTATTAGTATAATTGACACACAATATCTTACTAGTTTCACAGGTACATCATGGTGATTCAATATTTTCATACATTTTGAAATGATCCTCTGATAAGTCTAGTTACTGTCTGTCACCATACAAAGTTATTACAATATTATTGTCACCATACAAAGTTATTATAATATTACTGACCATATCCCCTGTACTGTACACTGCATCCCCATGAATTACTTATTTTATAAGTGTAAGTTTATACCTCTTAACCGTCTTCACCTATTTCGCTTTTCCTCCACCTCTGGTAATCAACGATTTGTTTCCTGTGTTTATGAGACTATTTCTGTCTGTTTTGTTTGTTTGGGTTTTTTTGGACTCCACATGTAAGTGAAATTACATGGTATTTGTCTTTCTCTGATTTATTTCACTTAACAGAATACCTTCTAGGTCCATGCACATTGTTGCAAATGGCAAGATTTCATTCTTTTTTTGTGGCTGGGTAATATTCCATTGTGTATATCTGATTAGAGTAGGATTTAAGACACAAAGAGAACAAATCTGAACAGAAAAGATAAATTTCACACTGGGAAAATGTATCACAATGCATATAATGAACAAAACATAAAGAACCACATTATACTTTTTAAAATCTACAGATTAATGAAAATAGAGCAAACACACCTCAAATGCCAAATTTGTCTACTTTTATTTATTTTAAAAATAGCTAATTGAATAAACAACCAAAAATATTTTTATAATCACTGAAACACTTGGGTAAGATTTGTAATTTTTAATCAGGACTGACTAATGTAACTTATTTTCACGATATAGTAAAAGTCAAATAATTGAGAGAGAAACAATACCTGGAATCTATCTCAACTACATGAAGCTTTTTAATAGGATATTTATATAAACTCCATTTTATTACTAAGATGATGTATGTAAAATAATTTGAGTAATCTTGGAAAATTATTGTAGTCAGAATTTAATATAATAGACTTGATAATATTTTATTAATTATTAATTAATATTTTATTATATTTGTTCTATATTTTGATAATATTTATATTATATTTTATATAATGTTTATTTTATTTTTGAAGATTGATTTATTTATTTGAGAGAGAGAGAGCATGTGGAGGGGGCAGAGGAACAGAGAAAGATGGAGATAAAATATTTTGCAATATTTCTTCAACAAATAGCAAAGTAGACAGTGAAAACAAATAAAGACCTTCATGATAAATCTGTAAATAATTTTATTCTGCCATGACTTCTACTGAATCATAGAAATCACCATGGAGCCAAGAATATCTTGAATATCAAGAATATCAAGAATATCTTGACTAATTTTCCAAGTCAGCATTTGTGATATTCACTCTTACTGTAATTTTTAAATTTGTGTTTAATATGTGCAAGTCCTAAAGTTCATTTAATATATGTTGTTGTTGCTTTAGCAAACTCTCAATAGTTGTTGCAATTAATATTGACATGAAAAGTAAATTTTAAGAAATGACTCCAGGATAACCTCTCACATGACTTCAAACATTTATTTATTTATTTTTTTTGCTGATAAACTTTTCATCACTTATAGTGGAATAGAAAGTAGGGGAAGTACTTCAGACAACTTACTCACACCTGCACTTTTCTTTTGTGTTTTTCCCCAACTATTGCTCAAAACATTTTTTTTGAGTCCCTACTATGTTTGACAAACCAGTTGGTTGGTTCAATATTGCTCAAAACATTTTTTGAGTTCATACTATGTTTGACAAACTGGTTGGTTGGTTGATTGGTGGACTTTTTAGACACTGTGCTTGGTGCTGCAAGTCCTAAATGATACAAGTCTTCAATTGCAGAATTAATGTAGAGGCAGACATATAAATACAAAATAAAATCCAGATGTGGGAAATCCTTTCACAATGTGTACATATATTAAATCCCCATGATGTATATTTTAAATATCTATCAATTTTACATGTCACTTATACCATTATAATACTGAAATAAAAATAAAATAAAATGGAATAAAATAAAAATAAAATCTACTGGACATAAGTGAAATAAGAATTATGTCCAGTGCTATAAAGCTATAAAGAAAAATGCAGCTTTAAAGCAAAGAATACACATCTCATATTTAAACAGAGATACAGGGGCGTCTGGGTGGCTCAGTCATTAAGCGTCTGCCTTCGGCTCAGGTTTTGACTGTAGGGTCCTGGGATGGATCATAGGGTCCTGGGATGGTCCTGAGCAGGGAGCCTTCTCCTTCCCTCACTCCCCCTGCTCATGTCTCCTCTCTTGCTGTCTCTCTCTGTCTCTCTCTGTTAGGTAAATAAATAAAATCTTAAAAAACGAACAAACAAACAAACAAACACAGATATATTGTAATGTAAAATGTAAAAAGGGGAATATGCCTTTATGTATAGTTTTTCCCTTCAGGACACTTGTCATTTTGCTTAAGAGTCAAAGAACAATATGTGTAAATGATAATATATGGTATATAATGGTATACCATTAAGAATAGAGCAGTCAACTTAATCTATAAAAACTACTCTATGACATAAAAATGTCTTAAGATGTAGGCTTTGGCTATTTTAGGGAAGTTACTAGCACTAGTCTTATGAGATGCCAGTTTTCTCATTAATCAAATTCTGCCACTATATTCTACAAATTCTATGAATTTTTAGTTACATAGATGAATCTTACCTGTGTCTGTGTGTGTTTCCCTCTTTTGGTAATCAAAAATCTGATTAGAGCGATCTTTAACAAATAAGGAGTTTGATTTGGGCAACAAGATGACCCAAGGGAGGAAGACTAGGGTGGAAAATTGTTCAAGGATGTTGTCAAGAATCCAGGCTTCTGGCTTCTCCTTCCTTCCAACTTTACCACCATTGGTTTGTGTCTTTGGTCCAAGGATGGCAAGTTGGCTATCATCCAGGTATCCTTGTAACTGTTCTCACCAGGAACAGGACAGAGATTCAAAGCCTTTTCCTCACAAGGCTTTGTCTATTTGGAAAAGAAAGCCTGTTTCAGGGGATTTTATCCACACCTTTCTGGCTGTAACTGCTTCTCAGTGGCCAATCCAACCCAAAGAAGATTTAGGAATTCTTATACTTCATTTTCCAGCCTCTATATTAGAGGCAGGAGAAAGAAAGTAGTGTGAGAATAGATGTTGAGTGAACCAGCCTACCTCATCAGTCACAACAGGAAATATATGAATATAATTTCGTCTTAAAATATATGAACATTATAATAAAATTAGAGTCTCCTCTGTATACTACCAAGACTGTTCTTTAATATTTTTTCACTTGAGAATATTATCTTGAATTTTATCATATTAATATACAGAAAATACAATGGTAACCAAACATTGGTTTCAGCTTTCATTGAAGTCTAACAGAAGGGGATGAATATTAGGGGGGGAAATCACACAAATCAATGAACACCTATAAAACTGAGAGAAATGCTTTGACAAAAGGTGCACTGTGCTATCAGTATAGGCATAGAAAAATCTGACTTATGTTGGGGAAATCAAGGAATGTTTCTCAATGGAACAACATTAGGTCTGAGGTGTGAAGGATAAGTAAGAATTTTAACCAGTGAAGAGGTGAGAATAGGAGAGAGCAAGGAGTGAAGAGGTGTTTTAGCACAGTCAAAGTTCTTGTGAAAGAGGACAGTATTTTTTTTTAAAGATTTTTTTTTTTTTATTCATTGGACACAGAGAGAGAGATTACAAGTAGGCAGAGAGGCAGGCAGAGAGAGAGAGAGGAGAGAGGAGGAAGCAGGCTCCCTCCTGAGCAGAGACCCTAATGCGGGCCTTGATCCCAGGACCCTGGGATCATGACCTGAGCCGAAGGCAGCGGCTTTAACCCACTGAGCCACCCAGGCGCAAGAGGACAGTATTTTGGAGGTGTATAAGTGTTAGCAAGAGAGGCACAAAACAAAGAGAAGAGATAAGCAGAATTTTGAAGACCAGGAGTAGGCAAACTGTGTTTCATGGGCCAAATCTGAAACATGAGATTAAGAATGCCTGTACATTTTTAAATGGTTGAAAAAAATCAAAAGAAGGATAATATTTGGGGCCACTTATACCATGCAGGAAATTAAATTTCAGTATCTATGAATAATATTTTCTTAGAATCAAACAGACTCATTCATTTGTGTTTTGTCTGTAGCAGTTTGTGCCCTAATACTGGAGTTGAGTAGCTATAACAGAGACCAAATGGCCTATAAAACTAAATATTCACTATTTGGTATTTTACAGAAAAAGTTTGCCAACCCCTGCTATAAGCCATATTAAGGATTTTGGGTATTTATTTTAAGGGCAATAGATATACACAAAAGTATTTTATACATGTTTGAGTGTATAGGGGAAGAGGGTTGCGTTCTGTAATGGCCACTATGGTAGTGGGTTGGAGAAGGGCAGAAGGGGATTCAAGAAGACCAGTTAAGAGACCTACTGATAATATCTAGGTGAATGATTACGTACCTTGACCTAGGATGGTTGCAGGGGAAATGGAGAGAAGAGGACATTTTTGACAAACATAATATTTAATAAGATTTCTATTTTATACAACTAAATGGTTGGTGGCACCGCTGACACGGGACACCAGAAAAGGAGAAGCTTAGGATAAATCATAAGTCTGGCTTACAACATGTGGAGTTTGGATGCCGATAGGACATCCAAGCAGAAATGTAGAGTTGGAAGCTGACTCTCTTAGTGTGAGGTTCAGAAAAGGAAATTAGGTTGAAGATACACTTGTGGGGTATGTTTGCCAGTGTACGGAGTTTAAAGGTGTGGGCTTGCATGGCTGAGTGATGGAAAGAGTCAAGGTGAGAAGAGTAAAGTTCTGAGTAAAGTTAGTAATGAGTACATTTAAAAATGAATCTTGATGGACCCAGAATGTTCTTTTTAGCATGAATACAACCAGACATCCTGAGGACTAATACTAGTAATCTATCTGCTCTTCTTTTTATTTTCTAAAAGTTGGTATTTTATGTATTTTCAGTTGTCACTAGTTTTTAAGTCTTATTCTGACGGTTCCAATGTTGATTCTATAAACATTATTTAAATGCTGATTTATCCACATACAGACCTGCAGGGAAAAACTTGACAGTTTGTTGAAGAGTAGATATTATATACTCTGCTTTTATAGAAAGAATCAAAAGCAGTTGGTCTCAGAGATTTATCCCAAAGAGCACCTTTTAGAATATGTTAACTAAACATGTGTCCGTCAGAACGTAACCAACGTTCCTTTACTGCTGCGTTATCTGTGACCACAGATATTCTGATGGCTAATGACTGACATAAAAAAAATCAAGTTTTCTTCTGAAAAGTTCTAGTTTTAATGTTACTTATTGTTCTAATTCTCTAAACTGACATGACAGGGATTTATTTTGTCTTTTGTAACTGATCATTCTAATAAACAAATGCGACTAATCTGTATAGTTGGTTCATCATTCTGAATTTAAAAAGTTTTTCTAATAACATTCAGTTCACAAATATCATCTTTGCTTATGACATTGCCATCCTTTAAGAAACATTAAAACTTGCTGTGATACAATTTTTAAAATCTAACAGTTGATCTAGAATACTTGATTTCACAATCAACATTAGTATTTTAATTTTTTTGTAATTTTTTTCTTTGTGTGCTCTGTTTCTGATTTAATTGTTGACATGATTTAATTCTGCTTTGAGTTATTTTAGGGAGAAAATATTATGACTATCATGTTAACAGTGAAGAAATTGATGCAAAAGATTAAAGGATTATCTAAGGTTTCTACACTGGATTAGCTACTTAGTATCAGACTTAAATGCACCTAAAAATAATCTTACCTTCCTTTGTTCTTCAATATTGGAATGCATTAGCAAGGCTTATCCTAACTTGGTATCAAACAACTTTGATTTTTTCCCCCCATAACAATTTTTTGTATTTGGTAGGATTGGAGGAAAGTTACAGAGTATTGATTTAAAAAAGACCAGTCAGATTCAAAAACATAAAATATCCATAAGTACCTTTACAAATCCATGATTACTTACTTCCTGAAGAATTTTTTAAATGAAAATTGAACCAGTAATGGCAGCTCTGTCACTCTAAGCAGCAACTTACAGACTAACACTTTTCCCGTTGTGTCCATCGCGCCAAAATGCCGAGTTGATAGAATGGAAAGGGTTACATGTTGGCAAGAAAAGCACTTGAGGTTGCCAGAATTTCCTCTATTGTAATCACAGTCTTTACAAATTAATGTGTCTAAGCACTGTGAATTTTTATTTTCTCCCTCCAAAATATTAATGTGCAATGATAATATATATACAACTATATGTATAGGAAATATATAAACAGTTACAAAAGTAAAGCCCTGATTCCTTCCTTGGTATTCTCTCCATTTAAGCTTTCATTAAAGGGGGCAAAGTAGCAGGAGAAAATGAATCAGTGTCCTTTTGCAGACCCACTTTTGTTGTCACTCCCAGCTGCCTTATGCAAATGTCCTAATATGCTTCTCTCCTTGAGGGGACTTTTTAAAAATGTCACAGTAAGTTTTTGTCATTTTTTCCTCTTCATTTTAAAGATTCTAAATGAATTCTTTTCTCATATAAGGTCATGCACTATTTTTACGTATTTGAGTGAGATTTAGGATGATCCATACTTAAACCTGTGACTTTTTATTAACTTCATTGATTATTCTCACTTCAAGTTAAAGAACATGAATGTTAGTACCCAGAGAAACAAGGAGGAGTCTAGTTAAAGACAGACTCTCCCTTTGATAAGGAGAGACCAAAGAACGTCTACTTACTTACCTTGGCAGTTGATGGTTGCACAACTTTCTGAACCATTGAGTGGTTTAAAGTCACCTGGCTCATTACCTAAAATATATTCAACCAGCCCTCCTGCCATCTTCAGATAACATCACAGGACATTGTTCTGACTGACTATTCTTTGTGCAACCAATATAGGCAGCCTCTTCCAATTATTCCTCACTTATTTCTTTGTGTACTTTGCACAATGGAAAACTCTAGGAAGGAAAGAATAATGAGGCACACATAGGAAAGCATCAAAGAAAGAGGAGATAAAGGCAGAGTGACACTATCCGAAAGATAGTATATAGCATTTAGCACATATGAAAGACAAAGGATCACGAAAATGAAATGATGATAGAACGAGGGAGGAAAAATGTATGTGTTGATTCTGTGCTGTGAAGGGAGAATGCCCTTTGGCTTCTTTTGTATCTTTAGTGTCCACTCAGCAAACTTTCTCTGTGAGCGTCAAACTCCTGGGGAATCTTGCCAAGGAAGGATTGCAGAATCAGGACTTAAGACCTAAAGCATTGAGTCAGGCATTAAGTGCTGGCATTACGAACTGGAGACATTTGAGAACTATGCCTACAGAAGCTATTTATAAAGCATACTTGTTTATTCTTGTTGACCTAATGGGAATGAGGCTGAGAGAGAGACAGACACAGGCACAGAGAGAACATGGGTGTGGGGGCATGTGCTTTGTGTGTATGCATGTGTGTTATGGAAAAAGCCCCACTGAGTAGCTGGAGACTCTAGCTTAGCTTTAAAATAACCAGCTATAAGGGTACCTGAGTGGCTAAGTATGTTAAGCATCTGCCTTAGAATGGGGTCATGATCTCAGGGTCCTGGGATCAAGTCCCCTGCTGAGTTCTCTGCTCAGGGGGAAGTCTGCTTCTCCCTCCCTCCCTCTCTCTCTAGCTCTCTCAAATAAATAAATAAATAAATCTTTAAAAAAAATAATAAAATAACCAGCTATAAACTAGTTAATTCACTTAGTCTGGATAATTATATCTGACCAGGGCAAATTAAATATAAAAATCTAAAGGTAATGTGCAGCAGTGTTGAATGTGGTAAGTTAGTTCGAATGGGCTTTTCCACCTGGGTAAGGTTTTAGCAAATGGGACAGGAATTCCACCTCATATTTTGGTCTAAACCTACTAAAAGTGAGGTTTATAAATTTGGTTTTCCTGGCATCTTGAAACCACATTTTACATTGCTTTGTATTTGTATCCGTAACAATTTTTGAGTGTTGGCATAATAGTCTAGTGATACTTTAGGCACTATGTTTCCAAAGATGAACAAGATAAAATCCACGTCCAAGAAAATCTCACAATACTTGAAAAAGAGGGCTGGAAAAGAGAAGAGTGAAGTGGTCTCCAGTGGTGCCTGGGACCAAACATACCAGATTTTTTTATCCAATCAATCTATGGACATCTGCTATTTAGATATCAGTACATGAATGCTCAGCAAATATTTATGAAACTATTTGATCTAGTCTTGGCCATAAATATATCAGCTAAATATCATTTTCCATTTCATAAGTTGAAAAACTAAAATTTAGAGTTTCGGATGCCTCACATTAAATCATTTGGTTAACAAATGAAGGAAATAAATTTCAAACCAAAGGATTTTTTTTTTTTTTGTCCAGTCAGTTTATGTCTCTCTGGTTTTGTCCTACTGCAGTACAAAATGATCTCTTCAATGTCTTAATTTGGATGAGATTGCATAATTACTTGAGAATGCCATCACCTTGCCCCTTGGGCATGCATGGAGGATTCCTCAATTTATAAACAAAGATGATACTGATTTAGAAACTCAAGTAGGAAAAATGGGAGCATAGAGAATACATAATGTTTCAAAACCACGTGGGCATGGTTAAAAAAGAGGAAGGAAAACGTTAAATAGGCTATGGAATATTGAAGTAAAGAAATGCAGGCACAGATAAGGTGAAAAGTCATGGAGAAGATGATGCCAAGAGGTTGGTTCTCCATGTGACGTCACCCAAACTTGGAACAGTATTTTCTTTTGGAGGTCTTTGAACTGAAGAAGTTCCACGTCAAGACTTAAGGTAGTCAGATTTCTTCTTTCTCATAGTTGTATTTACCTGGACCACAAAGTAATGTGTCCACAGAAGATGAAATCAAATGCTACCTATGAAAACAGATTGAGTGTGTGCAAAACAATTCCTCTCAAGACATGAAAAAACATGAGTTCTGTGAGAGTTTCCCGAATTCCCAAATTTTGAAGTCAAGCTACTTGGAATATTAGTTTTCCATCCCATCCCATAAAGCCTCATATGTGAAAATGTGAAAGTGTATGGGTGTGTTTTGCATATAAATTGTTTTTAAGTGCTCTAACAAGAACCACAGGGAAATTGTCTAAGTGTGTGTGTGTGCACCAGTAGCAGATTTTCACCAAAAAATGCAAATGATTACTCAAATGATGTGGAAATCATGGGTTTAGAATAAACTTATGAATGCCACCTTTTAATTAAATATTTAATCAAACCTTAATTGTTTTATTCAAAAATATTTTTTATTTAAAATATATTTTATTTAGCAATATGGTAGAAAAATATAAAAAACATCATTTAAAATATCAATAAAGAGACTAGTGTGCACTATTTGCTTTGTATCTGATGCCGTTCCAAACGCTTCACATGTACAGTTCAACTTAATTTTTACAGCATCTTTTTATTTTTTAATCGATGTAAACATTGAAGCAATGAAAGTGACTTTCCCAGATCCCACAGGCACCTGAGGTGAATTTGGGATGCATTCCTGGTGGTACACCTTTGTCCTTAGCCACCATGCTTTCCAGACTCCTTCAGACCAAAACCCACAAATAATTGACTGCTGAACTTCCTTTGTATATTTTACAAAAATAGATTTTGTGATTTGCTTTTAAATGTAGAAGCTTCCCATGCCATTAAATATGGAATACTACTCCACGAGCGTATGAGACAGCGATCAATTTTCTATCATTGCTCAATCTATTTATTTAGTTTAACCAGCTGGATTTAGGAAACTCATTTACACAACATGATTTAGTGACTGAAGAAAATAGAAACTTCAGTGGCTATGAGGTTTATGCAATTAGAATACTAATAATTCTATTAGTAATTTGTCTCCATAATATAACCTAGGTAAATACAACCAACATATAAGATGTAGAAGGTGGCTTACTGTATAGTTTTTATATATGAGATATTTGAAAGCTTTTCATTCTATCTGTCATAATAGCAGTTAGAGCTATTTGCTTATGAATGCTTAAAGCCCTCGAGTCAGGAAAAAAATCAATATTCAAAGACCAGTTTTGCCCCTTAGTAGGGAAATGTTTTGTTATCTCTAAAGTGGGTGTAATAGTGGTATTTACCTCATAGGAAAGCTATGTGAGGATTATATAAGATAATTTCTTCATCTGTGCAGCAAATATTTACTGATCTTTATTCTCCAAAAAGCATTGATCTAGGCATGATGATTCAGCAGAGAAAATAAAATTTCATCTCAAGACTTCATGAAGTTTATATTTGGGGTTAGAGAGCCAATAAACACATGAACCTTTATTGTTACATAAATAAAATATAAATAATGTATATAGTATGCTTATTTAGTGAGTGCCATGAGCTATCATTGACTGCAAAAGCTTATTAATATTATTATTTATTTTACGTATAAGGCCTCTATGTATTGAAAAGCAAATGTGAAAATGGTAACAAAATAAAGTGGAAAAAGAAAAATCAGTGATATTCAGCTTCTTCTTACAAAATATTTAAAATAGAGACCTTTTTTTTGAGATTTATTTATTTGAGAGAGAGAGCGGGCGAGAGAGAATCCCAAGGAGACTCTGTTCAGGGAGTGGAGCCCGACAGGGGTGAGTGTGTGGGGGGGCTGGATCCCACAACCCTGAGACCATGACCCAAACAGAAACCAAGAGCTGAATGCTTGACTGAGCCACCCAGGGACCCTTAAAATAGAGACATTCTTAAAGGAACGTTGATTGTTGGGACTTATATATTGTATAGATTCCTTTCTTTAATTTCATGAAGACAAAACAGAGGCTTCTGTATGGAGTTGATCTTCACAGCTGTCCCTCTCTGACTCAAGCACATACATGCTTAAGTTTTGGTTGGCCTGGTTTACTTGAGAGCATAGTGTTGATGACATTGAAAAATCATTAATAAAACTCCCCTCCCTAGGCCCATCAGCCATTTACATTTCATAAATGAAATCAACAGCCTGGAAAAGTCAGTGCTGCATATGAAATGACAGGCTGTCTGCCTCAACAACTCAGCGTGACGATTTCTTGATTCCGTGTCTCTGCAATGCTTGCATGCGGAGCCCAAAATGAAGGGCTCGAGTGACGAGGGCTTATGAAAAGCAGATATTTTATTATTATACAATAATAATCAATGGTAAAAAAAAAATTCAAACAGTAAAGATTGGATGAAAGTAAAAATTCCCATTCCCTCTTTCTAGCCTCAGGTCCCAATCTCCAGCACTAACCACTGAACTTGGTTTCCTGAAACTTCTTTAAAAAGCCTTTGACTAAACTTAAATACATATATATTTTTTATTTATAATATGTATATCTTATTTATAATATATAAAGTTGTCATTTTATATGACTAGGAATTGGCATCCATATGTGAATCAAAAATTAAAATCTTAACCTTCAGTAGTAAGGCCATCTACAAAATGAAGACACTGAGCTCTGAATGAACAAGTAGCCTAATAAAAGTGATGTTCACCTTAGGAAATCCTTTGACAATAATCTCACATAGCAATTCCTGCCTTGCATCTTCAAGGATAAAGACCCAATTCTGTAAGAAAAAAAAAGAAAAAGAAAATTACCATGAAATTGAAGTTTATAAGCATAATTTTAAAATAATTAAGCTCTTTCTATACATCACTTATAATTCTCATTAATTTTACAATATTACTTTCTCCATGGTAGGAATGACAAAATTGAGATTTAGGGTTTTGAGTAATACCCAAGGTCACAAAACTTAGTAAGTGAACTTGCTCTTAAAGACAGACGATATGACCCAAAGCCTTTTTTTACACTTCCCATGAACTCATATCATGTGAGGTCACGCTGTAAGTGCTGTTTGCACAATACCAAAAGTCAACATTTCCATCATTGTGCGAGAGTCCATGGGCACATGCGTGTTGGATCACGTGTTTTTAAGAGTGACTATAAAATTCTCTCTACAAGATAAAAGTTGGTTCTGGTTGTGTTGTACTCATAAAAACATTCCCAACAACTTTTGTTTTTTTGAGAAGATCTCTTGACAAACATTAAGACTAAGATAATTCCATTTCAAAATGACAAGGACAATGTGACTGAGGGGGAGAGAGCCATGTGTAGAGTGGGAAGCAAAGCTCTTTCAAATAGATAGCTCAGTTGATGAGCAACATGTTTGTGAACCCCGTTCTGGGACACTGAAATTTTGTTTTCAGCTCTGGAAGCATGAGATGAATCAATTTCTTCCAGGACTACAGATGCATTAGAGGGAGCATTTGGTCTTTCTGTATTCACCATTTTGTTCACTTAATTCAGTCATCCCATGAAATTTTGATCATATACTACATATCAAATATGTGAACAAATGCTGATATTTGAGTAGTGAAAAAGATACAGTTGTTGCTCTTGTGGAAATTAAAATCTAAAAAGGGGATACAGACAATAAATAAAACTTAAGTAAAAAATTATATAACAAAATTTTATATAACATTAAGGCACATGGAAAGTATTAAGATAGTGTGTTCCCTACCCAGTTCAGCAAATGTGTTAACTAAAAAGAGAGGAACGTGTGCTAGGGAGTGTTGAAGTGCAATAATAGCAGTGATATCACTTTTTACAGGATATGCATTCAACTATTATAAGAAGTAGGGTGTGAATGGCCATGTAATTCTCTACTATATAAAATTCTGCTGTTAAACAAATGAGGATTGGTTTGTTTATTTGTTTTTTGTAACTCTGTATTAGGCTAGAATTAAAATTCAAATTCAAACCCAAGTAGCACTATCTCTGATAACATAGACTGTACTTAAAAAGTATTCCAACCATGAGATCTGTTATTCTGCTGCTGGAAAGAAAAATTGTAACATACCGGAAACCTTCTATTAATCAAAACAAGACTTTATGCCACGAAAGGAGAACTGTAAGGTCTAGACAAAATTGTTTAAACAAGAGAAAAAACTGGAAAACATGAAAATATAGTTAATGGTTACCTTGGTTGCGATGGTATCATGAATATTACTTGGACAGTTTATAAAACCGTGTCTTTATCCTATACTGATATTAAGTTGGAAGGCAGTTTCTAGACAAAAACCATTTCCTAGGACAATAAGAAACCAAAATACTTCATCCTGATAAGTTTTATGTTATTATAATAAACGTAAATCAATTTAATTTATTTTATAAAGTTGGTAACAAAAACTAAAGCAAGAATTACACAAATTTGAAATTATTACGTTAACCACCAGGTGGCGCTCCATGAATTGAGCGTACGTAGTCAAAAATAATAAATTGCTTGAATTGGTTAAATTAGGAAAAATTACCACACTTTTCCCCCCAAGCGATTTTTATTAATTTTTTATTTGTATTACTTAGAGAACGTCTGAATCATAAAAATGGGCTCTTATTAAAGACAAGATGCCAAATTAGTATGTTTAGTATGAAACTTTTTAACAAACTGGATTTTAAAATCAAAGTCCTTTTGCTTAATTTACTTTATAATTTACTAAGAACACATGTTTCATTACATATTGATAAAAGTATATAACTATAATTGAAATTGAGAACAGATGAGAAAAATCTATTAAAACTGATTCATATGGTTTTTTCAAATGCTGATTTATTTCCCTGTTTGTGTGTGTGTGTATATGTTTTACCCCAGAATCTGAAATTAAAGAAGATGAAAAGATGCCCAAAGCAGGTAAGGATACTTGGTAAGATTACACATAAATCAATGTTCTGTTTGTTATGAACAGGGCTAGTTTTATTATCAGGGTTGGGTAGGGACTTGAGATGCTCAAAACATTCAAAAAATAGTGATGCACCCATCCCATATATTCTGAATGTAATAAGCAATAAACTTGAAGGTATGTTAAAGTTAAAATAGATTCTGTGTTTTCTGGATAATGTCATTAAAGCGCTGGAACTATTAGCATGTGGTGGTCCTCATTCATCTAATGGGCAACTGAGCACTGTTTACAAAGTGCTAAAGGGACAATTTGTATTTCAGATCTGACTTCAGCCAGATCACCACAAATGCCTGAAACTTATTCTTACATTCATTGACCCTTATGAAGTCTCCTATATTCAACCATTTTTTTTTACCTCAAAAATAGTGGTCTCATATGGGTCAACCTAATAGACCCAACCACTTTCTTTCCCACTAATTAAATAGGCAAATATTCTTTGGAATGGTAATCCTTTGCCTTCTTGGTCATTGATTTGAAAATTGGAATACTCTGAAAAAAGAATTTCTTTTTTTTTTTTTAAAGATTTTATTTATTTATTTGACACAGAGAGAGAGATTACAAGTAGGCAGAGAGGCAAGCAGAGAGACAGGGAGAGGAGGAAGCAGGCTCCCGGCTGAGCAGAGAGCCCGATGCGGGCCTCGATCCCAGGACGCTGAGATCATGACCTGAGCCGAAAGCAGAGGCTTTAATCCACTGAGCCACCCAGGCGCCCTGAAAAAAGAATTTCTGAAAATAGGTTCTGTGAGGGGGGGACAAGAGATTAGCTGGGCATTCTTAAGACAGGTGTTAACAGAAGAAGAAACATCATAGAATACAGTGCAGAAAAATAAAACTAAAAATTCCAATTAGTAATGACAATCTTCCTAGGGTTAATTAACCGTATTCCAAATATTTTATATCTATATGAAGATATTTATGTCTGTATCTACATATGCAAAAAAGTTTATATCTCTATCTCTTCATACAGTGGAAGTTCTATGTACAAACAGACAAACATATCATTGGTCTTAAAATATTTGCATATACTCATTTCTACAAAGTTTAACCTATACATAATACTTGTTTTACCCTTCTGTGTATATATTAAATATTAACTTGAATTATTGTCACTCCTTTTGAAAGTACTGTTAACATAGCAAAAGGAATTCCTTGGTTTTTTAGTGAAAAAACATAGCCGTTTTGAGCAATTTTATAAAATCTGAAAGCTGCATTCTCTGGAAGATAAATGGAAAAAAGTGACAAATTTTACACAGTGAGAAAAATGCATAATAGAGATATGATATATTGAGTCTTAACATCAAAACTTATAACTGAGCTTTAGCTATATTGACAGAAAATGGGAAACTACATATAAAAATTGCTGCATTGTTGTTAGCACTCTTACTGTTGTCTGTGAAAGATTGCCAATCAAATAAAAGGTACATGACGTTACTCCTTCTTGTAAGCGTAACACTGTATTTGATGCTTTGTTTTACTGTTGGTATGTAATGAGAAAACTAATATGCACTATAAATTTCCTATTATTAGTTTGCATTAAATATTTATATCTACCTTTATGTCATATTTATTTTTAACTTCCCCAAAAGAAAAAGAAATCAGCATTTACAGCATATGTTATATAATCAATCAACAATTTATTGAAAACATATACTATGCTTAACATCACTGCCTCACTGCCATATGTTCCGGATTGTGCTTGGTGATGCAAGACTTACCAACATGTGAAAAGATATTTCCGTGACAAGAGAGTATAATCAAGGAAATAGACATGAACTATCAAACAATGGCTACAAGACAATCGTATTCGAGATGAGTGTTCTAGAAGTCTCGAGGGAGGAGCCACCCTGTGGTCTTATCAATCAAGGAAAACCTCAGGGAGATGATGGATTTAAACTAGGATTTTAGGAATATGCAGGAGCAGCTGAGACAGGGAGATGATTTTACAGTCTGGTGGAAGCGGTGCTAGCTTTAGAGTAGAAAGACATGAATTTGACTCTCCTTTTCATTTGCTGAGGGCGTGACTTAAATAACTTAATATTTCTGAGCTTCAATTTCTTTATTTATCGAACGAAAAACATCATAACAAGCCAGCAGGGTTGTTAAAAGAAATCAATTTGATGCTTGCCGTTTGGTTCAGCTTGGATACATGGTAGCTTTATCGAGGAGTTGGCTTAGGGGCAGGACAAGCCTGCTGTCAGCAAAAGGCGGCGAAGAGAGGACCAAGGACCAAAGCAGAGGGTAGGCACTGAATGAGGAACAGAAGATGGCAAGACTGCAACCGTGGTATGTAGTCCGAGGGGGTTCTGGAAATCCAGGAAAGGGGGATTAGGAGGTCAAAGTGAAAAGTTTGGATTCTTACAATGTGACTTGGAGGAAGAGAGTAATATCATATCATGAGGCATATAATGGTGTGCGGGGTGAAATCCTATAAAAAGACTTTTCTGTCAGAGATTTGACTCCAGAGTGTTTTGCAGTAATCTAAGTATTAAAGATGGGAGAAAGCAAGTAAAAGGAAAAATAAATAAAAGTAAATCATAAGTAAAGGGAGAAATTGGTACAGAGAAGAATCAATTAGGAAGTGAATTTTTTTATTTTCAAGATTATTTATAGAGAGGACTACAGTGTGTAATTATGAGGAATTAAGTTTTTAAAAAGCAGGAACCTAGCAACCTACTGAAAATACTAATAGCATCTCGTTATATATTCTTTCAGTTACATGAAATCACACACTTTGAAAACACAGTCATACTCTGTACTGCATTATCGTTGCGTTTGTAACCGTCAAGCTGTTTCACGGGAAAGACTAGGCGTTGATGACATTAGTTATATCGAACTCCAAGGTCTCGAGCACGAAAGGATGAGAAGGTGATCAAACGCAGAGTTTGCCAAGGCAGCTCAAGAGAGTGGATGCTAGTGGGACATCCACATAGAGATATCCTAGCGACTCCTGGAAACTGGGAGCATTCGCTTGGGATCCTCAGACAAGGTTTGGTATACATTGAATTTAGAGGTTTAGAGTTCAGAGGCAAAGAAAAAAAGGAATTGTTTGAGAAAAAGTAACACAGAGAAGGGAATAAAGGGAATGAAGGACAGCTTCTTGGAAAAGTAAAAGTGGGTTCTCTGGAAGTCCGGGGAATACAGTGTCTCAGCATCCCAGAGAGGGACCCTTCAAGAGCACATGGAAAAGTCAGCAGTAACAAACATCTCAGAAAGGTCTTGAGACATGACAACTGAGAAAAAGCCATTATGTTTGACAAAACCCTGTCCTTTTGTGACCTTTTGGAGAGCATTTTCAGTAGACTGGTATAAGTAGAAACAGTTTATAAGAATTAACAAAGGGACTTATCAGTAAGGGGAGGCAGAGAACAAACCGCTTTTTCCAGGAGTTTATTGTTAAAGGGAAGAAAAACATTTTACTTCAGCAGGTAGAATCAATGAAACATGTTTGCTGTTCTCATGTTGGTGATAGTCCGGTGGAGTATTCCAGGGAGGGGAGAAGCAAGAAATCCAGAGGGAGATACTGACTAGGAGAGAACAGTCCCAGATTTGAGAGAAGTTGGGATACTATAGCAGGAAGGAATTAGCTTAATGATGAAGAACAGAATGCCCCCTGGGCTTTGAGGGAATAATGAAAGGGTAGATTAAATTAAAATTGAGCATACATGAAAGAAGACACTCCTGCAGAATGATCTTTTATCCTAAAATCTCTGTGCGAAGGTGACCGCTAACATGGGGATGGTTTTCTTGTTTCGTAGTATACCGACTCCTGTACAATATTTGACCCTGTTTACTGTCTCTTGTATCCAAAAACAAAACAAAGCAAAACAAAACCCAAAACAAAAAACTTTCTTTGGCAAAAACTAAATCATTTAACCCACACTGTTAAAAATAAAACAACAACAAAAAATGACTACATTTTTAAATACTGGAGCAATATTTATAATGATTTATTTTTGACACGGCATATTATTAGCCACGAAATTCCTTTGTTTTTCTACCCACCAATGAAAATGATGGCAAATGGGACATGCATTTCATTAGGTAATTGGAGAAGAGCTAAGTGTTCTTTTCGGGAAGCAATGGATATTAATTTTAAGTTGTAATATAATTAAAAACAAAAAAAGGCTTGTATAAGTAATGCTATAAATTATTTTTCTTACCAAGAATATTAATATTCATAATCAAACTCTTCGGAGTTCTATAGCTGTACTTCTACCTGTCTAACAAACATTTCCACTTGGTTATTCTGCCTACACGTCACTTTGTTTAAGACTGAACTCTTGACAGCTCTTCCCTTGACTTTTTGTTGTTACTATGGTTGCTCCTTATCTCAAGAAATGGAATTCATGAGTCACCACTCAGTTACATTGACTTAAACTTTGGAGTCATTTGCAGCTTCTCCTTCTCTTTCAGAACGCATTGTCCAATTAGGTATCAAGCTATATATCTCCCAAATTTGTGCTCCCCGTTTTGTTTTCTCTCATAGGAGGAGCAAAGTTTTAGCTCTCATTATCTCATACCTGAATAGATAAACCCATGACTTAATCCTCTTGTTTCCATCTTCTCTTCACAGACAGATCCAACACACGCCTGTGCTAGTTACCTTTTCTAAACGAGCATCTGCAGGGAAAAGAGCTAGATTTGTTGCCACAATGTTAAACTGCCCCCGGCGGTATTAGCTCCTGTGGTCTTCTTTCATCTGATCCACCACTACCACTGCTCCCCCTGCACCCACACAGACATTTTATTTTTTAATTTAATTAATTAATTTGTTTGTTTGTTTATATGACAGAGAGAGAGAGATCACAAGCAGGCAGAGAGGCAGGCAGAGAGAGGAGGAGGCAGGCTCCCTGCTGAGCAAGGAGCCCGACGCGGGGCTCGATCCCAGGACCCTGAGATCATGACCTGAGCCAAAGGCAGAGGCTTAACCCACTGAGCCACCCAGGCGCTCCCACACAAACATTTTAAAAAGATTACCACATCTGCGGAATTTTGTCTCCTCAAAACTGTCTTTGAATATTTTTCCTTCACTTCAGGTCCATATTAAAAGCATCTTACCTATAAACCTTGCCTCTAGTCTTGGCAGCTTACTTTCCCACCTGCCACGATTCTTTGCTTATAAACACACACCATGAGTTGTCCAGTCTTCGTCTGTTTACATACGTTTTCCTCTACCACACGATCTGGTATCCATAATTACTGAAGGGGTTTCTCCTGTGTATCTAAGCTCCCATATTGTGTCTGCTGTGAGCTGTGGAGTCTTCTCTAATTTCTGAGACAGGAAGTCATTCGGAAGCCACTGTAGCCACAACATGTTGACAAATTTATCCTTATGGGAAGAAAGGCATTGGTTAATGTTTTTTTAAATATATTTTTGACATCTGTCTTGGTTTTGTGGTAGAAGACATGTAGAGGCAGTTTTTTAAATGTGAAAGACTAGTGGAGGAAGGATGATCTGGAAAGAGGAGCTCTAAAACACTAGATGTGGAGTGATTTACAACAAATCTCTGAAGTGCTGAATCTCTTTTTCTTTACCAGCAACAACACATCTCGTGCCAATCTAACAGACTTTGTGAGGCTCATGTGACATAATATATGTGAAGGTATTTTCAAATCCACGAAAACAGAAAAATATGAGTTTGTCACCTGTACCCGTGCTATTTCAAGTGTAGTCCTTAAAACACAGCAGAGTCACCTGGTTGCCTGGTAGAAATATAGAATCTGGGGTCTTATCAATAACTGCTAAATAAGAATTTGGATTTTAACAAGATCCCCCACTCACTAGTATGTACATTAAAATTTGAGATAGATAGATAGACATTTATTGTTGCCCTTGTCTCCAGGGAAGAAAAACAAGTTTCTCTCTTCCCAAACACTTGGCTAATTTGGAGTGGAGTTGTAGTTTTGGATGGTTGTTTTCTGACTAGCAGTGACGTCCTCACAAGTACTGAGACCTGGTTGACATTGTCCATCTGCTGTCTCACTTGTTGGGTGATTTCTGGACTATGGTCATCTGAGAAATAACGGAAGAAACATTCTTTCTTATGACACAGCATAAGCAAACAAGCATTGGACATATCTGTGCATTCATTTGAGCTTAAAAGGAATAAATAAACCTTTATTTTGCTAGCAGAATATGTATGTCAAGAGTAAGCTGTCTGTATATTTTACCAGGTGGCTGAGACTGACACAATAGGTGAACGATTAAGCCAAAGAAAAGCAGTATGTGCTCATACCTATCAGTCATCAAAGCATCTTTGGCTTGTATCACTCAAAGAACTTGCTTCTTATTGGTTACTCTATTCAATTTATGTCTGTCATAGGGCGCCTGGGTGGCTCAGTGGGTTAAAGCCTCTGCTTTCGGCTCAGGTCATGATCTCAGGGTCCTGGGATCGAGGCCCACATCGGGCTCTCTGCTCAGCAGGGAGCCTGCTTCCCCCTCTCTCTCTGCCTGCCTCTCTGCCTCCTTGTGATCTCTCTCCCACTGTGAAATAAATAAATAAAATCTTAAAAAAAAAATAAAAAATAATTTATGTCTGTCATGGTATAAACTAAATGCATTGCAATAACTATCTAAAAATTATTATAGTGGTCCTACAAAAGTATATATATATATATGTGTGTGTGTATATACTTTATTAACTGGATCTTTTGACAAGAGAAAATATATTCTCCCTCTCTCTTCTTTCTCTATCTCTTTCTCCTCCCAACCACCCCACACACCACTTAAATAATATATACATCTTTAAGTTAACCAGAAAGCATATGCAGGGCTCCTATAAATTGCAGAAATTATTAAATCTCAATTAAATTAATGAAACTAAGTTATGGTAGGATCAAAGGCTATTTAGTTCGATAAATACTTATTGAATTTCTACCATATATTTAAAAGTGTCCCAGGTGTTGAGGATATAAAGATGAATAATGTAAATTTTCTAGAAATATTTCATATCAAGGCAGAGCTAACAGTAACAAAAATAAATAAATAAAATCAAACAAATAAGCAGGAAAAAGTTGTGCAGAGTATGCTTTCTGAAGACAGTGGACAGTTACATTTCTCCAGCCTATTTGTTCAGGGATATTTTCCCAAAGGAGAGGCTATATGAATAGTCTCAGAAAGTGGGTGAAGATAAGCCAGGTGAAGAAAGCCTGGGCAGGGCATCCCAGACAGACAGATTCGCATAAGCCTCAACTAGATGGAAAGCAGTCAGGTGCACTGTGAATGACAAGGATTTCACCTTCACTTCTAGACAAAGTGTGAGTGGAGAATAGGGGTAGACAAGGGTTAAGAGAACAGCAACAGAAAACCGTGCTGCCCTAGTAAGGGTTGTGTCCTTTTTCCTAAAGGAAATTGGGAACAATTAAGTCTTTAAGCAAAATGAGGTACAGCTTAAAGTAGAATTTCAAATAGCTGATTCTGAATAACTTTTTGGAGATAAAGAGCACGCCAACAGTTTCAGGAAATCAGTTTTTCTGGGTGATGAGATCTTGCACTGACACCTCTAGAGTTATTGAAGAGATTTGATAGAGCATTGGTAGGAAGGAAAAGAGGAGAGCTATTATAGAGGTATTTAGGAAGTAAATTTGCAGTAATTTAGGGTGGGGGATGAGAAAAATTCAGGGTATCTCCCAGGTTTCTACTTGGAATAGTATGTGGACAGTAATATCATTTACTGTGATTGGATTTCCAGATTAAAGAAAAGGAAGCTATATGTATTATGTAGATTTTGATATGTAAATTATGCAAAATTTGTGTTGAGCAGTTATTGTATGCTAGGCAATATGGTAAAGCACAAGCATAAATACTGTCAAGTTGTGTTATGTTGTGCAGGTAAACATAGTCAAGTTCCTGTCCTCCTAGAGTTTATAATCCATGGTGGAAAGAAATGTTGAATTAGAGGTACCTGTGGGATAGGCATTTAGGTATGATTATCAGGTATCTGGGGAGAAAATATGGTAGTGGATGTAGAAATTCCTGACAAAATTGTGCTGGCTTGAACAACGAGAATTATTGACATCTACCAAGGGAATTGAGGGAGAAAGACCGAGGACCAAGGAAGCAAAGCAAGAACACTAATATGTAAGGAGTCTATAGAGAAGAAGAGATTGAAGGAGTTAAAAAAAATTTTTTTTAAAAAGGAAGGAAGGAAGGAATTCTCTTAGAAGCTCGAGATATTGTCTCAGAAACTGAAGGGGAAAGAATTTTAAGGAGGAGGAAGCTGTCAAAATGTCAAATGTAACAGAAATTTACAGTAAGATAAAGACTGAAAAATATTCGTTGGAATGTACGACATAAAGTCCCTAATGATCTTACAAGCAGTTTTAGTGGAACTAAATAAGAGGAAAACCAAATTACTATAGTTTGAGGCATTTAGTTGGAGGCCAAGAACCGGGGCCAGAAAATATACATTATATACTTTGTAAAAATCATATTATTATTTTAAGAACTTGTCTGAAAAAGGGAAAAGGGAAATTGCTTAGGAAAACAACATGGCAAAGTAAAAAGAGAGGAAGATGTGACATCAGAGAAACTGTTGTTTTAAATGGTTCCTAATCTATCAGAGATATAGCAACAAACACCTTTAGAACTTCACAGGGTTGCAGTGTCAGTAAAACGCAATAATGCATGGAAAAATGCTAAAAACTAAGGCAAGCACTCATTCCATTTTTGAAGACCTGAGAGAGAAAGGATTTGTGTATATAACACCTAAAAGTACTTCATTTTGTTTAATTACCTACCACAAAGATCAAAACATTTCCTTTCCAATGTAGATCTTCTCATCTGTCACTTGTTTACTCGTGTAATATTACCACAGTGGTTCCTGTAGTACCACTTTCAATTTTAAAACCTTGAAATAAGTCCTTCTTCCTTAAAAACCATATAATTTCTCTAACCTCCTTCCCTGATGTCAGGGGCACCAGACTGACTCTGAGGCACAAATAAAAGAGGCTTCAAACCCAAAAACAAAACAAAACAAAAAACCATATAATTTCATACAGTTCAGCTGAGAGTATAAATTAATAATAATATTATTATGAAGTTTTTCTTTGTAACTATAAAGGGTGGAAGGATGTCCTTCAGTATAAGTAAGCTATTTCTTGCACTTGTGTTGCAGTGTTTTGTATAGAAGACTAGTTATAATTATTGGTACATGAAAGAATTTTGAGGTTAACTAAGTCTGGAAAAAGCTCTTAGAGTTTATCATATATATGAACACATGAGGGAAGTCTGATAGTAAAGAAACCAGCTGAGCCTTCTTTAACCCAATGTTTTTCAAATTTATTCAACCATGATATCTTTTCTGTAATATAATAGCGGTGTTCAGCCGAATGCACTGTGAGAAATTATATATTACACTTACTTAAAAGATTTGGGAAAGCAGTAAAGCAAAGATAATAGAATTTTTAAAAAATGAGTGACAACATGTATTAAAAAAAGAAAAGAAACAAAATGAGAAAGACTAGAGACAATATTCAGTGTGTTGCAATTAGAACAATAAAGATATGCTAACATGTATAATTTATTTATAACCAGCAGTTGCCATATTAAAATTTCATTTTATTTTTTTTCGCATAAATAAGAAGACAGAAAATTCTAATGTAATTTGGGGGGTCAGAGGTGCTCATTCTCTTTCAGGATAAAGATTGTATTAAAATTATGCTAGTATGGAAAATTGAGTAATTGCTGGCAAGTGACAGTGGTGATAAATACTTCATAAGTATCCCTACAGACTCATGTAAATCTATAAGACAGCAAGTCAACCACCATTTCTATCACAGACTAATGTTTTTTGTGTAGTCAACAGTTATGTGTCATTATAATAGGCTGGAAGGGTTTATTACTGAAAAGAAACAATAAATCAGGAAAACTGTAATGATTTTTAGTATGTTAGTTCAAGGACATTTATTAAATACCTTCTAATTCAAATCTTGGAAAATGAAAAAATAACTAATATTGGTGGAGCGATTAATTAATTAAGAGGATTTATTCACATACATAAAACATAATTTGGTCTCATGATGATTTTATGACTTAGGTTCCATTATTTTTCCCAAGTTAGAGGCAAGGAAGCTAATATAAAGATCAAATGTTACCTCTGGTTACAAAATTCATGGAAGAACCTGACTTCTTTCTACATATCAATGACCTCATTCACACACTGAACTTGAGCAAAAGACTTCCAGCGCCCGCAAACTGTCCTCTTTGACTTCTAAGTAAACTAAAATGTAGTGTACCTTCCTCTTGCCAACATATCCTAGATACAGTTTACTGACAAATGTAGAACCTCAAATATACTATTACCATCCTAGTCTCAGAATAATAGAGATGATAGAGGGAGGGAGGAGAGGGAGGTGGGTGGAGAGCAACAGAAAACCCAAAAAACAACATTTGAAGTTGTTTTGAATTACAAACCTTCTATTTTGAATTATAAGCTGTAAGTCATGCTGAGACAACAATTCTAGATGATACTAATAATAAAGCAGGGCAGTGTACTATGTGTTCCTTAGGGCTGGTTTATTGCTGGTTTGTTTCATGTGTTTCCTCTGCCTCAAACAGTTCCTGGCACATACTAAGAACTCCGTGAATGTATTTGAATGAACAAATGAGTAAGAATTTTAGTTATATAGTCAAATGGATCTAGAAGCCTGTTTCCTAATTTGCTAAATGGACAAACTGACCTTATGAGGTTTACAATAAATGTTAAAATATTTCATTTAAAATGTTTTGCATGGTCCTGGGTACCAAATAAGTATTTAACATGTTATCTTAAAATAGACTCCAAAGTACAGGAGAGAGCAAGTTTCCAGAATTAAAATTTGGTACAGTCTTTCAAAACCTGAGATGGAATCATTGGCTATATGGCTTACCAAAATGAAAGCAAATTTTGTTTTGTGGAAAAAAGATATAACCTTTGTCATGCTTAACTTTTGATTAACCACTTCCATACTAAAACCTTTTCTTTTCTATTTTTAATGATGACTTGAGTACTATGTCTTGAATTGTTTAAAGAAATTCTATCTTCTGGAGATTGGGGATGTAATATTTCTTAGTCAATTCAATCAATCAAGCATAGTCCCATTAGTAGCTTCTGAATCAGTCTATGACAGGTAGTTTTTCTCAGCTGACACATGCTCTGTGGTTCCTAAGGAAGTTCTCTCTATTAAGAGAGAGAGAGAAAAAAAAGAATAAGATAGTTTCATTTAAAATTGCTAAACTGTACTTATGCATTAATGTAAACAAAGAGTTATTGGCTACTATTTAGGTATGTCAACTTCTTCAGAGGTTTCTTTAAAAGTATATATTTTAGAATTCCCCAAAAGTCAATTTTTAGTTTTCAGCCTTTGCCCAGAATGATTTTCTTCCTTCTGTAGTTTATGGGAATCAAAAAATGCTCTTTTTTATAAATGCCCTTTTTATAAAATTGCCACTGAAAATCCTCCTTCTCAATTTCAACCCAATCTAAAAACTAATTGAGGAAGGTGGTAATGAGACTTGAATTGAGAAGTTTCAGGGAGGCAAAAGCAATTCACTAGAGAAGGCTTTATAACTTGCCACAGAAGAAGATGATGGTCTGGATCTTCTAAATTAAAAGAAAAACTCTGAAGTCTCTTAGACGCTTGCCTGTTAAGAAGTCAACTCTATTAGAAAGATTTCTGTTTCCAGGCTAATTTGTGAGTTACTTTGACAAAATACTGCAGAATTTACAAGATCCAGTTCCCTCATGTTAATGTATTGTTTAGTTTATAACTTCTTTGCTATTGTAAAATATGCTAGTTTTATTAATTATATGAACCTATTCTCAATCTCTTTTTTTTCTTTCTCCTGTGACTAACCATGCTTGTACACTATTTGTAACACACAGCTTATCATCCAGTTTTCAAAACTATGTTCTTAGATCAAATATTCTTTTTGGTTTTTCAGTTTGGTGAATCAACACAACATTCACCCTTGGGGATATTTCTCAAGCCTATGATGGAGTGTTTCACACTTGCGAGATGCTTAAAGGAGGGTTGATATTTAATAACTGAATCATATTCCAGGGGAAAATGTTTCAGTTGTCTCTTGTGGGCAAACATGAGGGGTCTTTTCTCTTCTTTCATATGCTATGCAAATTTAGCTCTCAGTAACACAAAACATGTTGAGAAAGAAACACGGTACTATTTATTTGAGTGTAGAAGAAGAAATAATAAAAGACATAATATTAACTACCTTCTCTTTTATTCTCACATTTCTGGTTTCAGAACAGAATATTCTCAAGTTCAGGAACTGAGATTGATGTGACCAAAAACAAACATGGCAGAAATAATGGTTTCTTTGGGGTCATGCCCCAAAACTTTAGACTAGCCTATTAAGGTTTAGACATTTTACCGAGCTTTCCTTATCATAGACTCTCCATCCCTACCCCATACTTTAACCAATGCCTTGACTTTTAAGATAAGAACCGAATCTCACTTGTGGGATTCAACATGGTGGGAACTCATTTCTTATTGCCTCCTTTCTTTGCTAAGACCCATTTAAACTATCAGGATGTGATGGAGTGGTCTTTAGGGTAATATGGTTTAGTAAATCTTAATAATTAAAACATGCTTAGGCCAGATGGTGTTAATCAATTGAAAATGATCGGGAATACATATTATACATAAAACTACACAATAGTCACACCTAAACATGGTATAATTTTCTCCTTTTCATAGGTGAAATAACTATAACCAACATTAATGAGAAATTCCATACACAAACTTTGACATGTTTTATATTTTCACATATCCCAAACAAGATGATTACAACAAAAATTTGAAAAATCTCCTATGTAGAGAAAAAAAAATGGAAGATTTCTGTTGATGGTATGTTTCAGTGAAGGACCACAGAGTTAAAAGAGCTCTCTCTTTTTTGCAAATCCTTTTCAAATATTTTAGCAGCATCTTCAGTGAGTCGTTAGTGGGAGTATGTTTGGTTGCATGTATTACTCAATAGAGTAACCCTCCATTTAAATAGAGTTGTCACTTATTCATTAAAGACAATTGTTGTTGACACTGTGAAACAATGCACAGCTCTAAGAATACAAAGATGATAGTTGCATTGGTGTCCCTGCCTAGTGGATTTCACAATTTATTTGTGGAAGACAAATGAGTAAATAATTACAAAGTATTGCAAATAATTACAATGTGCAGAGATGATGGTTTTCATACAATGCTGCGAGTACAGATTAAGGGCATCTAACTCATCCTGGAAAGAGATCAGGAAAGTCTTCCAGAGGGAGACAACAGCTGATCTGAGACTTGACAAATGAGCATGGTATGGTGAAAAGAGGCAAAAAGAGGGCAAAAACATCGGGTGATATGATGGGGAATGAAAATGATATATTTGAGTCTCTAACAGAGGCAGAAACTGAGAAGGAGATGAACAAGTGGAAGTACACTCAAGATATATTTAGAAAATGAAATCAACACAGTCTCTGTTAAGAGCTGAATAGGGAAAACAAAGTATGGAGAAAAAATTTGGATGATTTCCAGCCTTCTGGTTGGAATTATAGATGGAATGTGGTATCATTTACCATTAGGGAATGTGTTTGGAAGAGAAAAACTTTTTTCTTTAGAAAGTTTGATATGTGAGTCAATAGTGGAGTAAACCCATTTATCCCTGTATCTTCGATTTTCTCAAAACTTTTCAAAGTATATATAGATATACGTATATATGTAATATTATGTATATATATGATATCAGAATTGATATCCTTTCTATGCCCTTAAAGAGAGGTACCAAGCATTGCATTTCAACCAAATCTAATTACTATGACAGTCACCAGAATTAAATTCATCCATAAGAATTCAGTTTTTCAATTAATAGGTAAACCTTGTAAGCTAAATATTCCTAGGAGATTGACGTGCTTAGCATGTACTAAATGCTAGGTGATCACTTACTGAATGAATGATTGAATAATCATGGTGTGTTGTCAGTGTTATATTAAGTTCCCTATCAAAAATTTAAAAAGGCTTCAAAGTAATGGTTCTGATTAACTTCCTCTATCTTTCTATTGGTTCTCTATTCATTTCCTCTAATCTCTCACGCCTAATAATAGTGCAAACAAAACATTTGCTACTAACAGTTTAATTAACATCACTTTAAATCCCTTTGAACGTCAGGGAGTGGGACCCAAAGATACCCTCACCACTCGTTTGAAGAAAAATATAAAATAACAGAGGAATTGTGAACAGAGTGGTCAAAGGTAGCTGCTTGAATAACAAAACAGTTTCCATAGAAATTTATTTAGTCCAGCCTCAAGAAATTTATCAAAATAATTGGTACCTAGAAAATTTAGCCCAACGTAAAGCCAATAAAGTCATTTCTGTATATGAATATCACTGGGTTCCTATATCTAAAAGGCCATATTACCACAGATCTTAATATGGTAAACTTTAAAGAACTCTCTAAGCTCTATCTCAATATACTGTCAAATATTGTTGCTTTTAAAATTAAAGGACACCATGAACAGTATTTTTACTTCTTACCACCAGACTGGTCAGTCTAACATTTCTGTCAGTCCTAACATAAACTAAAAATTTTTCCAGAAATTTAGTTCCAATTGTCAGAGGCCATTCTTGCTTACCAAGTGGCTTTTAGAAGATTAAAGGCCAATTTTCAAAGCATTGTTTGTAATTTATTTTTCTGCTTTATAGCACACATAAATGATGCTAATCTTCACATAATTTTACATTAAATCTCTAAAAATATATTTGTAAACATTAGATAAATGATAATATGGTATTGTTTCCACCAAATAACTTTGTATAGCATATCTGAAAAAAAAAAAGATCACCTCTATATGTAAACACATCTACAGGTAAAAGAAGAATGGTTACTCAAATTCATATACAAGTCAGGCAACAATTCCTTTTAGAGTTTTATAATATATTTTATATATTTAATGTTTAAACTTCTTCCATTTTAATTTTGTTCATTAAAAGATTATAAAATCTCATAAAACATGTAGCTGAGTAACAATGGCTTCTGGTAAAATGTAGTAAGGTTTCTGAACTGGTTTAAGCATCCCATTAAAAGTCCTTATGACATTCTCTTGCCTCCTCTAAATGGCTTGCTTATTCAATACATATGTTACAAAGTTTGGATATTAATCTTCAAGTCAGTTGAAAAGGTAAAGTGCCTGTCTGATAGTTCTTTCTGGCTAAGATATAAATCTACAGCAGAGCCAATCTCTGCTCTATACTAAAGAGCTGTGTAAATAGATATATTATATCTGGAACAGATGCACCAGTCTTAGAAACAAGGTTTGTTCTTCTCTCCTTAGACTTAAACATGCTTTCAACAGCAGAAAATCTATTAGGAACCGAGCAAACATATTTACTAAAGAGCAATAAGCCGACAAGAAATTAATGCTGCAACTTTTCAAGTTGATTATCTAAATTGTGTCTCTTTTGTAAATGATTTACTATTCAGATTTAAATTAATATTTAACATAATTGTATCACTTTACCTGGATAAGATCTTAGAAACCATCTAATCTAACTTCCTCCATTTTTCTTTTTGTAAGTGAAAAACCAAGGAAGTTAAATGGCCTTGTCAAGTTTCCACAGCAAAAGAGTGTTTGAGTGAGAACCAAACCCAACCCTTAAGACCTCTTATCTATTGCTTGTCCCAGGACACTACACATTTATAATTTCTGATTATACTAGGTCAAGATTTTATTTTTTGTCAGATGTTACTTAAAAATTTCCTTAGCATATATAGATGTAGATATACTATTTATTTTATGTAATTTTAAACTGCTTTGATTTTTATCATTCATGCATCTAATATTTTAGAATGCTTTTGGCTCATTTTTTTCCTTTTACTTCCTTTTTTATTCATTGACTATGATGATTTTTTGTTTAAGTCAGTACATAGTAGAAGTAGAAATGGGAAATATTACACTGATAAAGTCATTGGTTTTTTTATAATGTCATTGGTTTTTAATAAAATTCAAGAACTATAGAAAATACAAAAAATATAAAAGCTATAATAAAATATAAGAAAACTAAAATTCCTATAAATAAACAAATACATGTATATAGATACCTGTTATATTGTTTCTTACTATTTGAAACATATTCTGTGATATAGAGCCAGTTTCTATTGCCATGAAAACATCAGAATTACAATGATTTGTTTTCCTTTGTAAAAATAAAAAATTCTAGCTATATGAATATGATTTCATATGACATTCTTTATAGTTCTCAATCACAAACATCTGAATAGAATATTACTGTCTTATATATTGAAAAGTTGAAACACTAGAATCATCTTAAGCATGTTCGTTTTTTAGCTTTATCCATTTATGTCTCAGTAATTGAAACCTTTCTCTTTGATTCTAATTAAGCCTTATTTGCTGAAATGTGACATACACAATTAGCTGGAACTCAAAATTGCAAAAAAAAAAATTGCCACAGATTTTGTTAAATAAATAGTATTAACAAATGTACTCATGGTTATCAAACAGTGACTTTCAAACTTCAACATCTGTCTGATATACCTGGAGGGCTGGGCTTACCTCCAGAGTTTATGATTCTTGAGGTCAGGGGTGGGGTTCAGCATGTACATTTCTAATATGTTCCCAGGCTATGCTATTGTTTGAGAACCACTGCCTTATAGAATTCTCCTACAACAATCTACACTGTCCTTACACTTATTGTTGTCTAAATATGGACGTTAGGGAATATATAGGCTTAGACCATGTATAAACACACATACATATGTACTTTATTCATTCATATATCTGAAGATGTGTTTTCCTGAGAAGTTTCACCAGACTTTAAACTGGTACAATATTGTCTTTTAACTGAATGCATGAGATCATGAAACTAAGAATGTAAAAGCTAAATAACACGTGGGAATAATATTAGCAAGAGGATGGTATAGAAATTTCTGGGGTCCAGTCCCTCCCCAAAACATCAACTTGAAAACTGTCTATACACAAAAATACTTTCATAAGAGCTAAGGATTCCAGGTGAGGAATATAGCACCCCACCCCCTCTTCCATACCTGGGCAGCTTAGCACAGAAGGGACACACTCCCTATGAAAGAAGGCGAGTGAAGAGAGTACTCAACTTTGCTGTAGACACCAGCATTGTCCTGCCAGCACCAAGCTGATTCTCAAGGTCATATGTGGCTCCCATGGTACTAGGCTTCTAGCCCACCCTGGACCTGACAAATTCCCACAGCCTCAGGACAGCACCAATGGCACAAGATTCCTGGCAGGATCCCATGAATCTGCTGTTGGACCATCCCAGTGCCAGCCCACTCCCACAGTCCCCAGGATCCAAGCCTGCCCCAGCACAGGCTGGAGCCCGTAGCTTCAAGCTCTAAGCAAGCTCCCATAGACCAAGACTCCAAGCCTCATCCCAAGCCAGGCAAAGCCCAACAGACCAAGGCTCCAACTGAGCTCCTATAAACCTCCTATAAACTGGGCTCCTGAAAACTCCTGATGCCCTGCTTCAATACAAGGTCATTTTTGGTGGCTTTCTGAGGTCTCGGGTTTTGGACTGGCTCCCACAGACGCAGGCTCCTATTCTGCCCCAGGACCAGGCCAGTTCACATGACCCCAGCCTTTAGGCTGGCTTCTGTGAAATAAGACTCTTAAACTGTCCCAGCATTGGGCCAGCTCCCAAGACACAGATGCCAAGCCCACCCCAGTGGTCCCTGGCACATCATCACCCCTCTGTAGATCTAGACACCAGGCAATTCCCGCTGGACCCAAACACAAGGCCTGCCTACCTGCTGACCCAGGTACCAGATCTGTCTGCCCCAGGACTCCAGCAGTAATCCTGCCCATGGACACCATGATATGACATACCCAGAATCTCTGGATGTGCTGACCAGTAAGAAGCTTTGCCTATTGAAGCCAGTCTGTAAAGACTGTAAGAGATAGCTCCTTGCTCAAATATGCACATACCAACATAGAGACAGAAGGATCATGAATAATCAGTGGACTATGACACCACCAAAACAAACTAATAAAGCTTCCATGACTGACCCTAAGGAATGGAGCTATATGAACTATCTGACAAAAAATTTAGTCCTCTTAAAGAAATTCAGTGAACTACAACAAATTATAGACAACTAAATGAAATTAGGAAAACAATACATGAACAAAAGAAGTTCAAGAAAGAAATAGAAACCATTATACAAACAAATCCTAGAGTTAAAGAATACAGTGACTAAATTTAAGCATTCAAAACAAAGCTTCAATAACAGATTTGACCATGCAGAAGAAGGAATTAATGAATTAGAAAACAATCATTTGCAATCATCTATTCAGCTGAGCAAAAGAAAGAAGAATAAAAAACAGTGAAGAAAGCCTATGTGAATTGTGGAATACTATTAAAAGAAACAATCTGGGCATTACTGGAGTCTTAGGCGAAGAGAAGGAGAAGGACAAAAGTTTATTTAAGGAAATAATGGCTGAAAATATCCCCAATCTGGGGAGAGATTTGGCCATTCAAATTCATGAAGCTAATAGGTCACACCAATTTCCACCCAAAAGGATCTTCTCCAAGACACCTTATAAGGCAACTGTCTGAAATCAAAGGCAAAGAGAATTTTAAAAGCAGAAGAAAAAAAAATTTTTATATATGAGAGCTACTCTATATTTATCTGCAGATTTCTAAGCAGAAACCTTGCAGGCCAGGAGAGAGTGAGATAATACATTCAAAGTGCTAACAGAAAAACAACTGCCAACCGCTNATAAGGCAACTGTCTGAAATCAAAGGCAAAGAGAATTTTAAAAGCAGAAGAAAAAAAAATTTCTATATATGAGAGCCACTCTATATTTATCAGCAGATTTCTAAGCAGAAACCTTGCAGGCCAGGAGAGAGTGAGATAATATATTCAAAGTGCTAACAGAAAAACAACTGCCAACCGCTTGTACTTTGCCGGGCAAAGTTATCTTTCAGAAACGAAGAAGAGATAAAGACTTTCCAAAAAAAAAANAAAAAAAAAAAAAAAAAAAGCAAAATGTTAGAGTTTATCTCCACTAAGGCTGCCTTATAAGAAACACTGAAAGGAAGTATTCAAGCTGAAATTAAAAGATATTAATTAGTAACATGAAAACATATGAAAATATAATACATACCGGTAAAAGTAACTATATAGTCAAAATCCAAATACCCTAATACTATAAAATGGTGGTGTGTTAATCATTTAACTATTATATAAAGATTAAAGGGCAAAGTATTAAAATAACTATAGCTATAATAAGTTCTCAATGGATACACAGTATAAAAAAAGGTAAATTGTGACAGCAAAAACAAAATATGGGGATGGGGAATAAAAAGGTAGAGTTTTTATATGCAATTGCAGGCAAGCTGTTATCACTTTTAAAAAGGGTGCTATATTTATAAGATATTTTATGGAAACCCCATGGTAACCAAAAGGAAAACACTACATGAAATACCTGAGAAGATAAATAGAAGAGAATCAAAGCATACCACTACAGAAAATCATCAATTCACAAAGAGTGGCAGCAAACAAGAAAGAAAGGAACAATGAAAGTATGAAAAAGACAGAAAGCAAAAATATGGCATTCCTAAGTCCATACCTATCAATAATTACTTTAAATGGAAGTGGATTAACTTGTTTATTCAAAAGACAGAATTGTGTAAGACTGCTGATTCACAGACCTGTACCCCTGAAGCAAATAATACATTATATGTTAATAAAATTTAAAAAAAGAAAGAAAGAAACTGAGGATCAAAGAGGTTTCAAAAAAAAAAAAGCATAGAGTAACTGAATGGGTACAAATAACAACAACAACAAAAACAAAAACAAACAAACATAGCCCAGCCATATGCTGTCTGCCAACAAGAGACTCACTTCAGCATTAAGCACACAGGTAAGTTCAAAGTGTAAGAGTGGAAAAAGATTTTCAAACAATTGGAAACCAAAAGAGACAAAAGNTGGGTACAAATAACAACAACAACAAAAACAAAAACAAACAAACATAGCCCAGCCATATGCTGTCTGCCAACAAGAGACTCACTTCAGCATTAAGCACACAGGTAAGTTCAAAGTGTAAGAGTGGAAAAAGATTTTCAAACAATTGGAAACCAAAAGAGACAAAAGGTAGGTACGCTTAGGCAAAATAGACTAAGAAAAACTCTAAAAAAGACAAGAAGGCTATTATATAATGATAAAGGTGTCATTTATGAAGGGGATAAAACAATTGTAAACATGTAGGCATTCAACATAGGAACCATCAAATATATTAAACAGATACTGAAAGAATTGAAAGGAGAAATAGACAATAATGCAATACTAGTAGAGGACTTCAATATTCCACTTTCAACAATGAGTAAATCATCTAGAGAGAAAACTAATAAAAAGACATTGAATGTAAAATATATCCTAAACCAAATGCACCTAATAGGCATATAGAAAACATTCCACTCAACAGCAGCAGATTACACATTCTTCTCAAGTCATTCTCCACGATAGGTCATGTTAGGTCAAAAAACAAGTCTTAGAAAATGTAAGAAGATTGAAATCATACCAAGTATTTTTTCCAGCCACAATGATATGAAACTAGAAAGCAGCAAGAGGAGGAAAACTGGAATAATCACAGATGTGTGGAATTAAACAACATGCGCCTGAACAACCAATGGATCAAAGAAGAAATCAAAAAGGAAATTTTAAAAAATCTTGAAACAAATGAACTGGAAGTTCTTATAAGTGGAAAAACAACACTTAACACCAAAATGTGTGGGATGCAGCGAAAGCAGTTCTAGGAGGGAAATTTATAGACATAAACATCTACATTAAGAAAAAAGAAAGATCACAAGTAAACAACCTAATTTTAACCTCAAGAAACTAGAAAAGAGGGATAAACTAAGCCTAAAGTTGCCAGAAGGAAGGATGTAATAAAGATTAGAGCAGAAATAAATGAAATAGAGAATAGGAAAACAGTAGGAAAAAAATAAACAAACCCAAGAGTTGGTTCTTTGAAAAGGTAAACAAAATTGACAAATCTTTCCCAAGAAAAAAGGGAGAGGACCCAAATAAATAAATTATAAGTGAAAGAGCAGACATTACTCTGATACCCAGAAATACAAAGAATCTTATGAGACTACTATGAACAATTATATGTCAACAAATTGAACAACCTAGGAAAAGAAGATAAATACCTACATGCATACAACCACCAAAACTGAATCATGAAGAAACAGAAAGTCTGAACAGACCAATAACAAAGAGGTTGAATCAATAATCAAAAACCTCCCGACAAAGAAAAGCCCAGGATCAGATGGTTTCACTGATAAATTCTACCAAACATTTAAAGATTTAATGAAAATCCTTCTCAAACTTTTACAAAAAAATTGAAAGGAGGAAAAACTCCCATTCATCTTATGAGGCCAATATTATTCCGATATCAAAGTCAGGTAAGGAAACTCCAAGAAAAAAAAACTATAGGTCAATATCATTGATGAATATAAATATAAAAATTCTCAACAAAATACTAGCAAACTGAATTCAACAGCACGTTAAGAGGGTTATACACTATGACGAGGTAGGATTTGTCCCTGGAGTGCAAAGTGGTTCAATATACACAAATAAATAAATGTGGTACACTATATTAATAGAATGAAAAATGAAAATTATATAATTATCTCAGTAGATGCAGGAAAAGCATTCAACAAAATTCAACATCTTTCATGATAAAATCTATCAATGAATTGGGTATAGAAGGAATGTACCTCAACATAATAAAGTTTATACATGAAAAATACAAAAGACAAATATTGTGTATTCTCACTTATATATGAAATATGAAAAAGCTGAACTCATAGAAGTAGAAAATAGAATGGCAGTTGTCAGGAGTCCAGGAATATGAGGATTGATGTGATATTGGTCAAAGGGTACATACTTTCAATTATAAGATGAATAATTTCTGGGGCTCTTATGTACAGCATTGTGAGTAGTTAATACTGTATTATATAATTCATGGTTGCTACAAAAGTCAATCTTAAATGTTACCACTACACACAAAAAAGGAGATAAATATGTGAGGTGATGGATATATTATTGAAATTTATTGTGGTAACTGTTTCACAATGCATACATGTATGAAACCATCAAGTTGTACACTTTAAATTTACATATGTAGTTTATTAATTGTATCTCAATAACGCTGAAAAAACATTTAGATTTTAGTGGTGAGATTTAACTATCAAGACTTCTTAGCACTACTCCTGGGTTTTGTATCCACTGATTATTACATGTCATTAAAAAATCAGTCTCCAGGCCCCTGGGTGGATCAGTTTGTTAAACTGCCGACTTGATTTTGGCTCAGTTCATGATCTCAGGATTGTGAGATCAAGCCCCACATCTGGTTGGAGCTCAGAAGGGAATCTGCTTGAGATTCTCTCTCTCCCTTTCCCTTTGGCCTTCCCCTACCACCACCCCCCCACTATGCACATGGGCATGTGAGCTCCCTCATTGTCCCTCTCAAAGAAAAGGAAAGAAAAGAAAATCAGTCTCATATGTACTCTATCTTGGCAAATGTTTACTTTATCCCTGTAGGATAATAATGCTCACACTTAAGTGGTCATTAAAATCACCAAGAAAGCTGTTAAAAGACAAATTGTTGGGGCCCACCCCTAAAGTTGCTGATTCAGTAGGTATAGGGTAAAGCCCAAGAATTTTACTTCTAACAAGTTTGCAGCTGCTGCTGCTGTTCCAAGAACCCCAGTTTGGGAACCACTCCTCTAAGACCTAGACTGACAAGGATATCTCAGAGGCAAAATGCACAGAAACATAACACACATATACCCTGTATGGTTTGTGAAGCCTGGTGTGTTTATTTTGGAAAACAAGAAAGTATCCCAGATAATTTCTAAGATTCCTCCAGTTAAAAAATTCTCTCATTATATGTTGTAAAATTTATAAGCTCCTACTGGTTTTATATCAAATTCTCATCTTATATCAAAATTTAATGGTCTTATTTAATAATACTCTATTAGATTATCCAAGGAAAAATTTTCCAAGGTCTTCATACATATTATATGTCTAAAATAATGCTACATTTAAGCATTTTACAAAATTCAAATGTTATGATGTTCATCTGAATTGTCTTGACTAAAATTAAAGTATAATAAATCCATATGGAGGGATCAGATTTGCTCATTAGATCCAATAATGAGGCAGTTTCTGTGATATTAATGAAATTATGAATTTTTTTAAGGTTTTTTTAAAGATTTTATTTATTTATTTGACACAGAGAGAGAGAGAGATCACAAGTAGGCAGAGAGGCAGGCAGAGAGAGAGGAGGAAGCAGGCTCCCTGCTGAGCAGAGAGCCTGATGTGGGACTCGATCCCAGGACCCTGAGATCATGACCTGAGCCGAAGGCGGAGGCCTAACCCACTGAGCCACCCAGGCGCACCTAAATAAATAAAATCTTAAAAATAAAAAAAGAAAGATCGTTAAATGAAATTATTCCATTATTGATCAATGTTAAACAATTAATCAACTTAGATAGAAAATTTTTATAATCCAGATTATTTAAAAACCTTTATTGACATTACTCTAGCCCATTTCTTGAGCCAGAATTGTTATTACACTAGGGTATATAGATCATTGTTCAATATAGACCTTTGGCTATTGATGCATACATAAAACCTGACTGTTAATATTTCTTTAAGAGTCAAAAGTCTATACAAATAATTTATTGGTATATTAGATAATAATATATTATTACTGTGTCAGAAATAATTTATTTCTGATCAAATAATAATTAGATACATCAGAAAATATAATATCCAATGGCATAACACAGAGATGTGTATTGCTCTTTCCTTTGTTTTTGTTATTTGTTTGTTTTTGCTTGTATCTTAAAGAATTGATACCCATTGAGCAAGGCACACTTGTTCTTTATTGTAGAAAAACACAGAAAACATATATGACTCCTGAAGCTGCTATAGTTCTAGGGTCGTGACCTAGAGTTGGATATCAGAAGCAATTGGAACTGTTACCTAACCATTGCATGAATAATTTAAGATTTATTATTTCACATCCCATACAATATTTAATAGGATCACCAGTAAATAAACTTCACTGCATTCACCTCAATTATTTAGAAGTAACAGTTAATCTTGAAAAGAATGTCAAATTAGGTGTGACTTAAAGTTAGCAATTTCATTTATTAGGACTTTACGGACTGAACATTTGGATATATCCAGTTACTTTTTTTTAGAGTTTAAGGTTTCTTTGATAGAATGTATAAATTTTTTTTATTTTTACTAATTTGCCCCCATTTGTAACCCAATAATGGCCCTTCCTTAGGTCAGTCTCTAACCTGGCAGAAGCAATGGTCTTATAGCCTCATAGTGAGGCATGTACCCTAACAGACTTCTGGTGAGAGGCTCCAGTCCCAATTTGTACTCAGTTGCTAGTATAGAATATTTGCATAGTAGGTATCCATTTAATGTAGTCAACATACATTTATTGATAAATTCCAATATGTCGGGAACCTTGCTAAGCTTTGGAAGCAATACAATTCTTGCTTATATGGAAATTACAGGATACTGGAGGAGATAATCAAGTAATCACACATCAATACAGTATTATAGTGCTAAAATATATATAAAGAGAGGGAATACTATTGGAATATGAAAGGTGCGCCCAAATCAGTCTGAGGGATTAAGGGAAAGCTATCCAGAGTAGTTTATTTTTTGGATAATATCTGAATAATAAATGAGATTCAGCCAGATTAAAAAAAGGAACAATGTTCTAGATAGGGAGATCAACATATAAGATAGGCCAGAGAAAAAAGACACCTTAAGTTAGTGTTTAGAAATACAATAGAAATACAATAGTTCAGTATGGCCTGAATACAGAGTACAAAACAGTGAAGAGAGAGAAGAGGGTAATGAGATGCAGCGATTTGATTAATAACCTCACAGATGAGGCAGAGGCGGCTGGAGTTCACAAAGACTGCCCATGCTTTAGGCTGAGATGTGATATGTGAAATGATTGCACATGCATTCTGGAAAATCTCTCTGGCTACAAAGTTGAAAGAAGAGTGAAGGGAGAAAGCCTATGTTTTCATGACCAGGTTGGAAGTTCATGGTAATTATGGGGAGAAGCAGTGGTGGGCTGGACTAAAGTACTGGTATGCTGTCGTAGCAAGTACCACAAACTGGGTGGCGTGGAATAACAGAAATGTATTCTCTCATCATCCTAGAGACTGAAGTCCAAAAACCAAGTGTAGGCAGGGCCATGCTCTCTTTGAAGGTTTGGAGGAGAATCTGTTCCATACTTTTCCCACAGTTTTTGGAATTGCCAGCAGACCTTGGTGTTGTTCCTTGGCTTGTAGAAACATCATTCAAATCTCCACCTCTGTTATCACATGGTATTCTCCCTACATGTCTTCACACTATTGTCCCTCTCTCTATGCATGTCTATGCATGTCTATTTCTATGTCTCTTCTCCTTCTCTTATAAGGATTCCGGTCGTACTAGATTAGGACCCACCTACCTAATGACATCATCTTAATTATATCTGCAAAAACCCTATTTCCAGATAACGCCACATTCATAAGGTACTGAACCTTAGGACTTCAACATAACTTTTGGGGGAACACAGTGAAATCCATAAGGCAGAATGTAAAGAGAAGACCAGAATAATTAGAGAGATAATATAGGCTGCAGCTGAAATTGACTTGGAANCATCATCTTAATTATATCTGCAAAAACCCTATTTCCAGATAACGCCACATTCATAAGGTACTAAACCTTAGGACTTCAACATAACTTTTGGGGGAACATATATATATATATATATAAACCAACTCTGAGGGTGCCTGGGTGGCTCAGTCCGTTAAGCGTCTGCCATCAGCTCAGGTCATGATTCCAGGGACCTGGGAGCCAGTCCCATGCCTGGCTCCCTGCCAGAAGTCCAGCTCACTGCTCAGTGGGGAGTCTGCTTCTCCCTCTGCTCCTCCCCCCTGCTCATGATCTCTAATTAAACAGCTTCGTGGAAATAAATAGTTGTCCAATATTTATCACAACCTGATGGTAGGAATGAGTAGAACTTTCAAGTGAAGATTTTCTTAATGTGGCTTGGCTTCAAGGGCATAATTGAACAAGCTTATATTTGCACACAATGTGTGCGTGTTTGTGTTTTTAATGTAACTTTGCTTTTATCCTTATATTTAGGCAGAGTACATAGCTGTATACCTGAGCCACACTGATTGAGCCCAAAATAACATTTCTCTTATTAGATTGGGCTTGGTATAGTGTAATTGGTCCATATGAGAGCAGAGGGTGGAATCCTGTAAAAACTGTGCCATATTTAAGTTAGGGATTTTTTTTAAAGATGTTATTTGTTACATTATACTATATTATACTATTTTTTCCCCTGAGAACACATAAAACAAATTTATCTCAGGTGAAAGTACCAGGAATTGCTATGCCAGGAATTCTTTTTAAAAACCTATTTGTGTTTTAAAACATTGTGAATTTTACAATTGATTGTACTTTTTATCCTTGGCTGAATATTAGAAAGCTGAGAGGTGGATTGTCACTCCAAGTCCAAGGAAGTATGTAATAATTTTAACATGCATTTTGTGTTCTAATGTAATTTCTGAATTCATAAATTGTCCTAACTTCATTTTTCTTGACTCATTTCTCCATTTTTTAACCTTCTGTTTTCATTAATTATTTCATTTATGTACCTTACGAACAAACTATAATTGAGTGTATACTTGTAATCATGTATTAGGTATTGCACTAGTTCCCTGGATTCAGTGGTGGATAAATGTTACCTGTTTTTAGATATCTCAGGCTAGAAGGGAAAGTATACATTCAAGTTAATATTTATAGTAGATTGTGATTAACAATGATCAAAAGATCTAAAAAATTATATTGGTGCATAAAGGGGAATGCAGCTAGACCACCTTAGATAAAAGGCTTTCTGAAGAAGAATTGGTTGAGCTGAGCCCTAAGTAGAAGGTAGCCAAATAAAAAGTGAAGGGAACAAAATCCCCATAAAGAAAAAATTTAAAAAATCAAACCTCCACATAAATTGTGAGATATTGCAAGTTTGGGAAGTAGAAGATTCAATGTTGTTAAGATGTCAGTTGCTCCCAAGTTGATCTATAGATTCAATGCAATTTCCATCAGAATCCCAGCAAGTTATTTTGTGAATGTTGACAACTGATTCCAAAATTTATGTGGAATGGAAAACAAACTCACAGCAACCAACACAATACTGAAGTTCAAGATCAAACTTGGAAGACTGACACTACCCAACTTCAATCCTTACTATAAAGAACAACACTATTGTTTCCATTGTTTCAATCTCTGGCTTCAAGTAGTTTCCTTGTAAGCCTATGCTTGTAAGGTTAGTGCTCATCTGCAGTTTTAAGGGGGCATTTCACAAATCCCCAGAACTTTATCTCTTTTTTTCTCTGCAGCTCTCTACTTTACATGACTGTGACCTGTGATCTCTAGCTGTCTTGACCTTTCCAGACTCCCAGCTCCATCTCATCAATTCTGCTCCATTCCTGCACTAAGGCTTTATAATACTCTTAAGGCATTAAGCTGGGACAATTATAGGACACACCTTATTTGTTTCCCATCACTTAAAAATCACTGTCCTTTGTTGTTTATGTCCAATATCTTTAAAGCCAGTTTTTACATATTTTGTCTGCTTTCTATAGTTTTAAGTGTGAGGATTAATCAGAAGAAGTCAAGTGAACAGGAATTTAAAAAGGAAAAAGTGATTGATAAATTTTGTTATATCTATTGGTATTGGCAAGTGGGGCAATGGGGGTGGATGTTGGAGGGGTGGAATTGATGACCAGAGAGACCTGATAAATAAAATGCTTGAAATGGAAGCTGGATTTTAGTGAATTAATTAAATGGGGGTCAGGAAGTAGAAAAAGCAAGTAAAAATGACATTCCCAAGAAGCTGAGTTGAGCAATGATGGAAAAGTACTGGATGATATTTATAAGGGAATATAGAATCAAAGGAAGATGCTTTTGTTTACTGTTGAAATCTTTGTTGAGATAAAAAATAAAGAAAATTAAAACTGACTATGGAGAAGGCAAAAGTTGACAAACAATGGCCTACAGACTGACCACCAATCTTTTCTGTAAATAAAGTTATATTGGAACACAACCATGCCTATTCATGTACATACTGTTGATGGTTGCTTCTGTGTTACAACAGCAGAGTTGAATAGTTGTGAAAGAGATCATATGGCCTAAAGTCAAAAACATACACTATAAGGTCTTTCATAAAAAGTTTGCCAATCCTTACTAGGTATCCAACAAGCCATAAAAGCATGTATTTCTAGTCATCTGGAGTTTCAAATTCAGTAGCAATCATTTTTAATATATTATCCTGGGACAGAAAACTTTAATAATATTAATAGAAAAGAAAATATATGTCTTATATTTTTATCTTCAATAATAAAGGATTAAAAGTAATTTCTCAAAATAAAATTATGTCTTCTATCTTAATATTAGACTTAAAAGTTAACATTGCACACAAGAGTTTGCAAGCAAATTATTTTTAGTGGTACAATAAAATTAAACCCAGAGTTTTATTATTCAAAAATGATTTTTTTCAATTAGTGATTTTGTGTGGACATTAAATCACATATCCTATAGAATTTAAATAAAGAAAAATAGTTGGCATTTATTGTTTTATTTTGATTTTCAATTATGTAATAGTCTATCATATTCAATGTCAGTTCAATAACAATTTACTGACCTGGTCTTTAATCATTTTTAAACTTTTTCTAGGCAAAGAAGTCAAGCCTAAGCCTCCACGTATGTTATGTGCATGCCAAAAAATAAATAAATAAAACAAATCCTAAATGCTTTTATCATTCTCTGATTTCATAGTTGAGTACTTTGCTTAAAGTTAAAGGCTTAACTATTTTGTGTAGACAGTGTGCTTAAAATCCTCATATTTCTAATATCCTTTGTATTTCTAATATCCTTTGTATTTCTGAGATATGCCATGCTAAAATTTTCCTTCAACCTTTGTTCACTGAAGGTATGAAAAAATACCTTTTGTTAACTTCTCATAAAACTCTTAATTCACATTTTCATTTTATCTCAAAATACTTCTTACTGTGATTGATAGTGAGAACCTTTATTTGTCTGTTCGTATCAATTTACTGCATTTATAAAAAAGAAGAAAATTAATGTAGCAGATTAAAAACAATGAATAATATGTAAAAGAAATATGCATGAGTACAGAAAAAATATCTTTATATAATCATCACTATTAATGTTCACCTATATTTTTAGAGCCACAAGTAAAAAAAGAAGAGAAACCAGGTATGTATATTTTATGTTTAGATTCATACTTGCATTCCACATTTAAATGAGTAGCGTATTACCTCTTTGCCAATGTTGTGTCCTAGTGCAAATATTATACAAAAATGTTATCCTTTGCCAACTTTTTAAAATAAGACGAACATAATCCATATTTATCTATACCACCTGTTCCTAGAAAAAATTCTACTTACAGAGAAACTGCTGAGAGAAATTGATCTGGTTCAGAAGAAGCAATTGACTAATTGAGTTGAGTCCCACAAAACACCTTATTTTTGCTGATTACTATAGGACACAGACATCCTGTCAGAAAAACAGCTCCTCTCATTTTTCTGTTTTTTGGGGAGCGCCTGAATGAGATGAATATTTCTGAGGGCTGCAGTATGCAGCAGAAACTTTTTTAAAAAGAACACAGAGAAATCTGATTCTCAAAACAGTTAAAAGTTTGGTTCGTGTTTCCCAACTATTAGTGTGTAGGGTTGTTGTAATAAAATAAAATACCACAAATTGGGTATTGTAGTACAGCAGAAATTTATTCTCTCACAGTTCTGGAAGGTAGAAGTCTGAAATCAAGGTGTCAGCAGGGCCATGATTCCCTTGAACCTATAAGAACCCTTCCCTGCCTCCTCTTGCTTCTGGTGTTTGCGAGCAATCCTTGGTGTTCCTTGGCCTGAAATTGCATTGTTCCAATCTCAGCCTCTATCATTCCATGGACATCTTCTTTTGTGTCTTTAGCTGTGTCTTTTCTGTTCTTGTAAGAACACCAATCATATTAGACTAAGGACCCAGCCTACTCCCATACAACTAACTACATCTTAACTAATTACACCTGTAAAGACCTTATTTCCAAATCAGGTCACAATTTGCGGTGCTGGGGTTGGGACTTCATCCTATCTTTTGGGAGGACACAATTCAATCCATAAAGGCCTATCCTCTGGTCGCCCCAAAATGCATGTCCTTCACATGTATCAAAATACATACACCTCTTTCCAACATCGCTTAAAGTCATAACCATTTTAGCAACAACTAAGTCCAACAGTTCATCAATTCAAAGTCCCAAATCTCATTATCTTAAACATTTATGGGTGAAACCCAGAGTATGATTCTTCTTGCAGAAAATTTGTCTCCATCTGCAAAATCAGAAAACAAATTATCTGCTTCCAGAATAAAACCATGGGACAGACTAGGATAGACATTCCTATTTCAAAAGGGGGAAATAAAGGAAAAGAAGGGGTTATGGGTCCCATGTAAATCCAAAACATAGCAGGGAAAGTTCCATCAGATATTAGGAGCTGAGGATATCCTCTTTGGCTGAATGCACTATCTTCCGGGCCTAGTCTTGTGATGGGTCTGCCTTTCTAGCGCACCTGGGTGGCAGCTCTGCCCTCTCTTCCCAAGGAGTTTCCAACAACCCAGGCTTTCGAATCTGTGACTCTGTTCTTAGATTTGTTATTCCTTCATTTCATTCTCTATTTTTGTCAGGCAGCATTATTTTTACTTGTATGGAATTTTCAAAACCATGACCAGTTCTATATTCAACTCAGGATGATCCAAGACATTGGACAAGAGGGTCCTCCACAGATTCTTCCTCATAAACTACATCTCTATTCCTGCCTTCTGCTGAGATGGTAGGTTGGATCTGCAAGTTTGTCCAGCCACTCTCTTGGCCCTGTGTCCAGGACGTACTATCTCAATAGGTAGAGAATTTTCCAGATCATCAAGTGCTGATTCCTTTTGCTTAACAGTTCACTCCTCAATTTATTTTCCCTTTCACATTTTATTATAAACAGCAAGGAGAAATCAGGCTGCAGCTTCCACACTTTACTTGGAAATTTCTTCAGCTAGATATCCGTGTTCTTCACTTAAAATTTCTACCTTTTGTTATTGAAATCCAAGTTCAGCTGTTCACAGCTTGAAAGCCAATGCTCCAGAAACAAATGTTGGTTGCAAAGGAAGGGTTGCTTTATTTAAGGGGCTGGAGAGATGGTAGACTGAGGTCCAAAGACCATCTCCCAGTTTCCTAGTTAAGAAGCAGGGGGTTTTAAAGGGGAAATTCAGGGTAGTAGATTACATACATATTGATGTAAAAGATGGAGAAAGTTATGGTTATTCGTGAGGGAAGCTGAAGCCTGTGTACTGAGCAAACATATATGTAGCATCCAACTTATGTTCACTTTGGGGTGGAGACAACACCAGAATAAGGCAGAGTTCAGCCTCTGATATCAGGAGGTTCTCTTAGGATGAGGAAAAGGGACTGTGGGCAAGCTCCGAGTGCTGAAATAACCTGGATGGGGTCTTAGGCTTGTTATCTCTGGAAGAAATTCCGACCCTTGCTTATACATAGGTTGGAACCTTATCAGTTGACCCTGAATCCAGGCCTCTATTGAGACAGCTAGTGGATTTCTTAGTGGAGTGTGGAAAAAAAACACAATAGCTAACTAGATGAAACCATTCTCTAAAAAACAAGTTTTAAAGCTTCTGCTAGTTTCAACTTCATTGACCCTATGGGGCATGGTTCCACAGTCACCCAACTGAGGAACACAATTCAGCCAAGTTCTCAGCCACTTTATAACAAAATTGTCAGAAGCTTTCTTTATAGTGCTCCTTAATTCTTTCTTAAGTCCTCAGCAGAATAGACTTTGTCAATATTTCTGCTAATATCCTTTTCAGGACAGTGTGGTTTTGTTTGTTTGTTTCTCTATTAAGTGTCTCAAAAATATTCCAGCCTCTACTCATCAGCCAATTCCAAAGGCACTTTTGCATTTATATGTATTTGTTATGGCAGCACCCCATCTCCTGGTATCAAAATCCATTAGTCTCCCTGGGTAGCTGGAATAAAGTGCCACAAACCGGATAGCTGAAAACAACAAACATTTACTCTTTCACAGTTGTAGAGGCTCCAAGCCCAAAGTCAAGATGTTGGCAGAGCCATGCTCCCTTTGAAACATGTGGAGGAGAATCTTTCCCGGTTTCTTCTCACTTCTGGTGTTTGTGAGCAATCCTTGCAGTTTGTTGGCTTCTAGATCCATCACTCCAAGCTCTATCTCCATCATCACATAGACTTTTCTCCCTGTGTGTCTCTATTTCTGTGTCTCTTTTCCATCCTTATAAGGACACCAGTCAGATTAGATTAATTAAGGACCCACCCTGCTCCAATATGACCTTATCTTACCTTAATTAATCAAATCTGCAACAATTCTATTCCCAAATAAGATCACGTTCTGAGGTATGGCAAGTTAGGACTTTTGTGGGATTAAATTCAAGCCATAACACTATTTGTCTAAATTTCTAAATCATATGAGTACTCAATGAAATATATTTCAAAGATATTCTTATTCTTGCCATCAAATCATTTACATTGACACTGAAACTATACTCCACAATAATCATCTTAAGAAAACATAGAATATTCGACTTGAGATCAATTAGCAGTAGAAATAGCTTAATGGCAGACAAGTACATTGCATGAAATTAACTACTGCGTGTTTAATAGACCAGCACTAACAAACCAGCAGGAAACTGAAATAATTTTTAGTAAAATTCTGCCTTTTTAATTATGGTAAACAAAATAAAATAATTTCCAGAAATGAACATGTGCTTTAGTTTATTTTTTCAGATTATAAAATTTCTGCCTTTCATTTTTCCTTTAGAATCACCAGTTAAAAAGGAAGCAAAACCAGGTAAAAATATTTTTATTCTTAAATAGATACAGAACTGATATTGCCTTCAATTTAGAACAAAACGAGCCTTGCCACTCACCACTGGAGAGTTACAGAGTCTCCCAGAGCCTCATTATTTTTCCTACGCTGCTACTCTGTATGCTTTTATAGGACTGGATTAGCTGAGAACAGGGATATTCTGTAAGTGAGAACATCTAGAATATGTTTTTAAATGGACCGCAGCAGACACTCTAGGTTTCAGGAGACATCTCTTGGAGTCCTTAAAACCCTAGTGTGATCATATTTAATTTGTAGGCTTATTTCCAATGACATAGCAGAGTTATAAAATCACAGACTCGTAGACTACTGGGATTTGAAAAGAAAAACGACAAGAATTTATTAAACATCTATTAAGAGCTTAGACATAGCATACTATTTTTATTTCCAATACATCATTATGAGAGATGTGCAGCAGGACAATTACTATCCATATTTAATGTCTGTGGAAACTGTTCAAGAGACTAACTTCAGAAAATAAGTTATTTTTCCAAGATTTTCAAGCTAATAAATGTTGGAGCTAAGATTCTGCCTATGTCTGATTTACTCAAAACTCCCAGTAAGAGATTGTTCCAGACTAACGATCATTTTATTAAGAGGTAAAGTTGACCTAAAATCAGGATGACCTTTCCAGGTTTACATTGCTATTTAGTGTTTAAGTCCTAACTCTGGAACCAACTAGCTACTTACCTGAGGCAAGTTAAAAAAAACCCTCAGGCTCTATGGAAACTATTTCTTCATTATAGAAAATTACGCAGCAGGATTCCTCAATATCAACAAATTCAAGAATCCAAGTTTAGATGTACATACAATACTATCTTGCTCCTTTAATTCTCACCAAAGCTTACCTAGCAACTGATCATAAGCTTGATTCTAGTTGCTCTTATAAATAATATATTTTAAATGTATCATGGCTTATAAATGCTTGAGAATTGTCTTATTTTTTAAAATTTTTATTTATTTTTAAAAAATTTTCTATTTAAGTAATGTCTACACCCAACATGAGGCTCGAACTCATGACCTGGAGATCAAGAGTCATACTCTTTGGTCTGAGTCAGCCAGGTACTCCCTAAGTTCTGTCTTATGATTTATTTTCCTGACTGCATTTTTTTTTTTTTTTGCTGCAGATGAATGTTACCAGATGGAAACATTTTGCATTTTCCTTATATTTTTTTTAAACCAGAAGCCCAATACCATTTAAAACTTCTACTTAGGCCTAATGCCATTTAAAACTTTTAGTTATTATAAAATACCACAATTTTGCAGGTAATTTAATTGAGTCTTATTTTTTTATACATGAACGTTTCCTTTTGAACTTCATCTGAAAAAAACTCAAAAACATAGTGTGAGTGTATATAGATAGATATAGATATATAGATATATAGATATTGATTTCATTTTGTCAAAATAAATTTTCCACAAGAAAATTTTAAATATTTTCAACAATATGTATTTAGTATCTATACTTTGTTTGGCATTTTTGCTTTATTACAGCCTATGCTTTGGAACTATAAGTACCTAAATGTAAATAGGAATTCTTGGTATATTGTTTCATGCAACCAAAACCTTTAGATTTTTCATACAAATTAAAATGACATGAAAATTTAGAAACAGTTTTTCTCCATGGACACATTTGTTGAAATCTGTTATTTTCTGCTTAATAAATCACTCGCCTATGAAACAGAAAAAAAAAAACCCGCCATATGTTAATTAACAAAGCTTCTAAACATCTGAAAATATTTTTATTTTTTTAAATTATTTTCAGAACAAGACATAGCAAAACGAGAAAAGACTATTTCTCATGGGAAACCAGGTATTTTGCAGGTGGTATCTGAACCAAATCGTCTCTCCTTGTTCCAGTTTCAACAGGATGAAGAGCTTAATGTGGAATCTAAAATTTCCAGGGATGATTCATGTCTTAAGTCATCCAACTTCTAGAACATCTCCAATTTTAGTCATTTTCACAATGTGTTTTAACTGAGGACTTGACCTATCAAGTGTAACTAGACAGCTAGTCTATCCCTTCCCACCAGAGATTTTGCTTAGTATGAAAATCATCACCACCAGCACTCAGGTGAACGGGCTCTATACTTTGTTCTGTCCTATTTGGGGCAAGACATCCTTGGAAAACTTATAATTCAGAATGGCTCATGCAAGCATGATCATCTTGGATTCTAAAAATCCCAAGAAGAGGAAGTCATCATTTCTCCCTGCTTTCTTTCTGCTTTCCTTCTTCCATATTTGTCTCATTTTCTTTGCTTTACATTACTGGTCATAATTACATTTTGTAGATAGTAGAGGTAAGCCAGTGTGTTCTGTTCATAAAAAGACATACAGAACTTACCAAAACAAATTTATGAATTTTTTTTACTTAAGAATAAAACTTTTAGTAGTAATATTAAAATAATATATTAATTTAATATAGTAATATTAAAATAATAGTAAGAATAAAAACTTTCATTTACACTAATTAAATATGAGTTTAATTTGGAGGCAGTCCCAAGCCTCAGTTATCCTATAGAAAATTGTCGTTCATTCCAGGCTGAATTATTTACCCAAAGTAATGAATGGGGTTAAGTCAGAATCTTTAACAAGTTAAAAACATACTTTTGGGGCACCTAGGTGTCTCGATCATTAACCTCTCCCACTCCCCCCGCTTGTGTTCCCTCTCTTGCTGTCTCTTTGTCAAATAAATAAATAACATCTTTTAAAAAAAACCTTTCTTGAAGCATATCTTAGGAAAAATTTTGCTTACTCTTTCAAATTTTTTACTGCAGAAAAACTGTTTAAAATGGGCTTGAGTCCATTTGATTTTATTTGCCTATGCTTTAAAGTCAATAGGAATAGAAACAGCAGACCTGGAGTGTGAGGAGCCAAGAACAGCTGTCACCATTGACATAAGCAGAATCTTAGAAAGAACTTTTAGAACCTCCTCATTGAATGAATAATAAAACCCTGTTACTTTCCCGACTGTCCCAAATGTCAGTCATTTTGAGCTGAAATACAGAGTGCGAGAGTTTAGTCTCTGAAACCACAGCAAGCACNATAAAACCCTGTTACTTTCCCGACTGTCCCAAATGTCAGTCATTTTGAGCTGAAATACAGAGAGTGCGAGAGTTTAGTCTCTGAAACCACAGCAAGCACACTGTCCTCCAGGCACACCTTTCTCTTATCTTCGTGGTAATATTTCGTACTCTAACTCCTTCCCGGGGAAACTTTCTCGTTGACTCGTTCCCACTGCTGAGTTATTGAAAAGTTTAATTTTTCATAGGATCATTGTAATAATCTCTCTATGTCTCGTTGACCCAAATCTCTTTGACTACATCTATAAAAGCACAGAGGACAGAAGACATCCCATAAATACATCCCTTTTGCCTTTCCCCAGCTTTGCACCATAAAAAATTTGGGTTGCTAAGCTGATCCTGGGTTCCCAGGGAGGAATCTTGCACAGGAAAAATTTAAAAAAAAGTTGCTTCTTCCTGTTCTAATTCAATTATTTAAAAAGGATTATTGTTTTATAAAACAAACCCCGTGTAGATAAATACAGTGAAAAACAGTGAAGGCAAGGGGTAGACTATGTATTGGCAGATCAGGGGATGATTCCAATTAGGAAAACTTTTATGCAGAATAGCTGCAAAGGATGTCTGCAGCTGGACACAATTTTTTTGTGCTCCATCCAATTTGAATACAAGATATCACTTGCTGCTTCCCTGAAAAAAAACAGCTAAGTTTTTCTTGGTATTGGTGTTATTTCAAAGAGAATACAAAATATCAAAGTCGACATATGTCATTGTTTTATACTGATGCATTTAAATTTTCTACTTGTGTTAACATTTTTTCCTATCACAGAAGAAAAAGTTGTCAAGCAGGTAAAAGCTACCACAATAGAAAAAACAGGTAAATAAGATATTTCATCTTTTCCTTCTGTGTATCAGCTAGATGTGGGTATATACACACACATACACCCACCCACACACACACACACACCCCTTCACTGAAGTGTGTAGAGTTTTAGTGCCATAAATTCTAAGATTGTGAATTCTTGTAATTGAAAGATATAGTCAATAAAATTAACAGTGGAATACTAGCATGATATAATTTAATTATTTGTGATTGATCGATACTTACACATAACTTGTGAGGTAATCCAAGTAATACATTGATAATCATATACTTCTAGGTGTTTAATCTTATTTTAAAACTGTCCGTTCTTAAATGGTAAAATCACAGGAATTCTGAAACTATGAAATCTGCTGTTCATGCATTAGATAGAATAATATCTTTTTATGAGGGCTCCACAGTTATGTGGTTGTATGAACATACAGAACATATGATATTAAAACAGTCCTTCTCTCAGTATTTCACGTGAGAAGAAAAAGGGAATGCATATACTCTTGCCATTCTGAAGTTCTTTCCTGTAGAAATGAATGAATGTCATCTCAACTGACATCCTAAACCACTGAATCTCTTCCATTGAATTCCAAGATGGAAATTCTACCCACCTGGGCAACTGGCAGTTTACAAAGAGTCTCATTTCTTACTAAAAAAATCACTTCAAAGGAAAAAGCCTATGAAATATTTCTTCATTTTAACTAAGATAATCATACTAGTCTTATTTAAATGCAGTTTCTCAGAGGAAAATAGAATTGAGGAAAGAACTAATTATTTATAAAATTATAGACTATTAACACATGAGAAAGAAAGTAACTGTATAAGGTCATTTACACATTACCTCACATATTCCTTGTACTCTATTTAAGCCACTGTCAAAGCTCGTAATTTCAACATTCCTCTAATTTGCACCCTATGATATTAATATGGCCCCCTGAGGATCTCATTTAGTTATATGGGCACTTGGGGATTATCAAGAAGCTAGCCCAATGTATTTGTGTGCCAAATATAGATTGTTTTAAATTTTGCCTACATTTTGTGTGTCATAATTTTTCAGCAAGAAGTGTGATTGATATATTTGCTGAGTGAAATAATAGTGCTCAGAGAGAATAGAATAAGCTTAATATAAGAAGAGAAACTAAAACTAAGAAGTAATAAATACAGAAGTTAAAGAGTTTTTTCAATGGTTTGCACTCATCAGTATGCCGTTTACTTTTCTCCATTCTCCACAGTCAAGCCCAAATCAGCAAGTAAGAGATGAAAAGAATAAAGTCTGAACAGCATTGCTCGGCTATTTCAACTTTACCAATTTACTTGTTTTTTTTTCTTTAATTGTTAATTTTAGTGTTGCCTTAATCTAAATTACCTGTATAGATGATAAAATAATGTTTTTCTATGGCTTTGATTTGACATCTTTGGCTTTCACTACTAATTAATGTGTTGCTATAGTTATATAGAAGAAATCTTTGGAAGTTGTATCACTATTACTATTACTAAAAGAGTGACTCCATGTGGACTATAAAATACCACTAAGAAGTTAGAACTGGCAATCTCTCAAACACACATAATGAATAATAAAGTAAAATGAAATGATATACAATCACTAATGTTATGAACCACATATTTTTTTTGGTTTAAGCATTAATTGTACTGTAGGTAGACTTTGGCAGTTGGGAATTCATGGGATTATAATCATATTGCCATTTTTTCCTGAAAACCATAGACTCTTTTCATGAGTATGAACTTAAAAAGATCATCCATTTTACTGCTCAGGAATGATTCAGAGATTACAGTGGCAGAGAGTTTAAAAGCTGACTATTGGGCTCAGAAAGACATAAACTGGGCTCATTGTCATACAATGACAATTGTATGGTGGTAAATAAGTCCAGAACTGTGTCCAAATTGTGATGTTGGTCCTTGAATGCTGTGCATTTATAAAATACAACTTCAATGAAAGCATGTTGGTCAAATGTTCCTTGGATCCTATAGGAAAAATGGATTGACACTGTCCAAAGATGAATTGGTGAGATCAGTTAGGAGACCATATAAGTGTTTCAGGAGATAAGGTGCAAATGTATGGAGCCTAATAGAATATATTCACATTCTAGAATGAATTGCATGTATTTTGAATATGCATTTTATATTATTATTGCTATTGTAATCATTACACTTCTGCAGTGCTATTATGCCAGTTTAAAAAGTTGATTATCAGCTTTTCAATTTTATTTTGTTTTGCATGCTTATTTAATATTAACATTTATGCAAATTGATTTCATGGAAGTTTTATTCTTACATGCTGTCAAATCCTAATTTACAAATATCCAGTTTAGTCTCATGACAACGTAGGTCCTGCATCTTCCTATCTACTTCACTGTTGGTGCACGATGTTGAGGAAAAATAGTAGTACTTTAGGAACTAATACTTGGCAGTGATCAGCTCTATTTCCAACTATTCTCAACGCCATTCAAAGTATCCTACCCTGTAATAGCTTCATTTGAAATTCCACCCTTGATGAGAGAGAGAGAACTCTCCTATTATGTTTATTTCAAGTATTTTTCAGAGGGCTAAGAGGAATATCAGTTACACATTTGATTCCATTTGTCCTTTCCCAGACTCAGCTGAGAGTTCTAGCCGGACCTGGAAAGAGAGGGTGGTCCAGGAAAATGAAAATACAAAATGTGATACTTTCCAATATAGGGCTGGTCCAGATTAAATTTTCAACAAGAAACTAGTGTCCAGCACAAACTGCTTCTGACCCGGCAGGAAAGGAGCTAGAAGGAATCAGAGGGGTGAAAAGGGGGACTTGTAAAATGCCAAAGGCAAATGTCATCTTCTTTGAAGTATCCCCAAGGAATGATTCTACCTTCAGAAGAGAAAGAAAAATCCTCTTTTTATTCTCCTCTCTGTCACATTCTATCCTCTTCTCCTTATACCTCATGGCCCGAAGAGGGTTAGTACCTTAGGTACTTACTACCTTACAGGATGCTCTGAGAATGAACCTGACCCTGTTTATAATGCGTTTCTATAGCAATATTCTTTCTGTGTTCCAACATGCAAATGACTTTGAGGGCATGCTTCCCATATAAACTGAGGATCACCTGCAAACACATAAATAAGAAATGCTTGCTACACAATCCACAGATTGCCAATTAATTTTAATTTCTCTTTCTAGAAAAAGATGAACACCAGGAAAAAGAATCCCCATCTATAAAAACAGGTGCTTTTATATTCTGTCTTAATTCACTATTTTTATTAAATTAATAATTAAAGCATGTAAGTGCTTTTCATCTTATTTCCTAGTACTGTTTAGTCTTGTGGTTTTCTAGTAAAATCTAGTTTATCTGACATAAGGGTCGTGTTATTGTTGACAATCAGACATTTTGCTAAGTTTTGTAACCAATATGTACACAGTTGCCAAACATGCTATTATAGTACAACAGTATTTTTTTTTTTTGCTTTGAGTTTTTATTTAAATTCTAGTTCGTGGGCGCCTGGGTGGCTCAGTGGGTTAAAGCCGCTGCCTTCGGCTCAGGTCATGATCCCAGAGTCCTGGGATCGAGGCCCGCATCGGGCTCTCTGCTCAGTGGGGAGCCTGCTTCCTCCTCTCTCTCTGCCCACTTGTAATCTCCCTCTCTGTGTCAAATGAATAAATAAAATCTTTAAAAATAAATAAATAAATAAATAAATAAATAAATTCTAGTTCGTGAGCATATAGTGTAATATTGGCTTCAGGATTAGAATTCAGTGATTCATCACTTACATACAACACCCAGTGCTCATCACAAGGGCCCTCCTTAATACTCATAACCCATTTAGCCCATCCCCCCACCCACCTCTCCACCATCAACCCTCAGTTTGTTCTCTATAGTTAAGAGTCTCTTATGGTTATAATACAGCAGTATTTACAAAATAGTATTGCTTTCATGATTAAAAAATCCATTTCACTGTTGTCAATATTAATATCATTTGTCATACTGATTAAGTTGATTCACTGTAGTATTGTAAAACATCTTGCCAAGTTACACAAACTCCATTTTACTGCAAACTAATCATGCATTTCAACTTGATATCTTTTCTTAAATATAAAATATAAAAAATGTTAGCTTAATTCTTTAAAAAATTACTATTCTATTGTTTTTAAAGATTTTATTTTTTTTTATTTGAAAAGGAGAGCTCAAGCAAGGGAAAGGGCAGAGGGAGAGCAAGATGCAAACTCCCCAGTGAGCAGGGAACCTGACTTGGGGCTCAATCCTTGGACCTTGGGATCATGCCCTGAGCCAAAGGCAGATGCTTAACTGGCAGATGCTTAACCGACTGAGCTACCCAGGCGTCACTTACTATTCGATTTTTTTTTTAAGATTTTAATTTATTTGACAGAGAGAAAGTGACAGAGGGAACACAAGCAGGGGGAGTGGGAGAGGGAGAAGCAGGCTTCCCGCTGAGCAGGGAGCCTAATGTAGAGCTTGATCCCAGGATCCTGGGACCATGACCTGAACCAAAGGCAGACACTTAACGAATGAGCCATCCAGGCACCCCTGCTATTTGATTTTTTAAAAATATGGTAGTTGACATGGTTCAAACACTAAGGCATACACTATAGGAGGCTGTGAAAATATTCCTCTTTCTCCTCTCTTTTTTCCTATTCTACTAGTTCCCATTCCTAAAATACCCAATAGGTAATTATTGTTATTTCTTGTTGTCTCCTTCTAGCAATATATATATACATGGCATATACACATATATCTGCACACATATGCACACATACACATACTATACAAACATATATATTCCCACTTTTATTTATTTACATAAAGATTTGTATAAATACTGTAAATTACCCTGTCCCTAATATATTTTGAAAATTGTTTCATCTCAGCACATGAAGAATTTCCACATTAATAGTATCCTATTGTAAAGTTGTACAGATTATTTAACTAATCTCTGATTGCTGTGTTTAAGTTGTCTAACAAGCTTTTTGTAAGGATATTCAGTAATAAATGTATCTACCAATCTAGTTTTGTGAATTTACCTTTGGAGTAAAATTTCTTAAAGTAAAATTTTTTAGTGAAATTATATATCCAGTGTAATTTTTATAGATATTTCTAATTGTTCTCTGATATAAATTGGATTAATTTATATTGCCATGGTTAATGAATTAGAATTAGTTGACACAATTTTGAATGATTTGAATTCTTCACAATCATGACCATATGTTGTTATTTTTTAATGAATAAATGGATCTTTAGGTGTATGACTACATAATTAATGTTTTTAATTAATAATTTCAGAAGACAAAGAATATCAGAGAAAGAGATCATGCACTTAGATGGTATAGGTTTGTGTTTTTCACCTACCACCCATTTTTTCCCCTGTGATTTTATTTTATTTATGTAAAAAATTTTTTAAAGATTTATTTGAGAGAGAGAGCACGCAAGCAGGGGGAGGGTCGGTGGGGGGAGGAAGGAAGCAGATTCCCCACTGAGTGCAGCACCTGATCTCAGGAACCCGAGCTCATGACCTGAGCCGAAACCAAGAGTCAGATGCCTAACCGTCTGAGCCACCCAGGTGCCCCCATGCTTCCTGTTTTATAAAATCAGCTTCTTCATTTAAAATACTGGATTGGGAGACTTAAATAGTTAATATTAATATTAATATGTATTCTGAAAAGATGATGGCAGAATATGCATTTTATGCTATTCAGAAACAGTAAGGCATTCAAATTATTGTGAGCATTCATATTGCATCAAATCAAAGATAAGGTTTTATAGGGATAAAGAGACCAAGAAGATTCTATATTTGAAAGTTTTGTAACTTCTTCTGTAGGGAATTCTTTAGGTTATAACTTTAAAATTATTCAAAATGCATTTTCTATTGCTCATTTTAATATGTTTAGCCTATTCCTCTTTTAACTCGGACAGAAATATGAATATAAAGAGCTAATATTTTACCTATAGGTAGAAAATAATTGCTGGTTTTCTTTTCTTCTTTACTTTTTAGACAAACCTAAACCAACTTCAAGTAAGTGTACCACTTTAAAATTTTAAGAATTTGCTATTTAGTTACTTTAATTTTATAATCTCTTTGCATTGTATATGCAACCAAAAAGAGTATGTTCATTAATGCAATAGCCAAGTCCTATGTAAATGATTCTGATTGACAAAGAATATTGTGTGTATTGTATTCATTAATCCTCGAACATGTCTTTATTGAGCATATATTAGATATACTACATTGCACCAGGACATATGAGGGAATGCCATAAATGTTTCCTGCTTTCATGCCTGTGTAATTAATACATTTACCAAGCTAACTAATGTCTGTGTGGAAAAAAGTGGTTTCATCTCTCTTTTATGTACTTCCATTTGTTTGTTAAGATGTATTGAGTAAACACAGTATGGAGAGTCCTCTAATAGTCACTGCTGGGTTAAGAAAAATTTCGAACACGTAATACCTGTCTCCAGTTATTGAATCTTAGCACCTTAGACTTTTATTATCTTACTTTTTCAAAGCCTGAAGGTAAGTTGTTTTTAGTATTTCAGAATCTCTGTTTTATTTTAACATTCAAAGGAGTAATACATGTGCAACAATTTTTGAAAATTTATGGTTTATTTAACTTCATAAAAATGAAATTATTATTTAATACTGCTAAATTATGACCCAGACTTTAACCTGGGGTAAAAATATGTACATTTCAAGCAAAAGTGTATCTAGAAGTTGTATCTAAAATTTTTAAATGCCAAGGAATAACCTAGTTCCTTAAGAGTGTCATGACAGATTCCTTACAAATGCAGCTACAATTTTCTTCTAATTGAATTTGATGTTAAAATATTAAACGTTGCCTTCGGGTTGGAGAAAATCTCTAGTACACTTAGTTTTTATTAACTGAACTGTGAGGAAAAATATATTTTTAAAAACTTGCCATGTTATATTTTAAAATATCATTGATGTATGACTTAACTAAAAGAACAAAAAGAGAGGTTTTGTATTATCATAGACTAAAGATAAGTAGCATTTTATATTTTGTCTCACTACTCTGACAGTAGTCACTGTGAGCTGAATTTATTTCTCTGATATTTTTTAATCTCATCCCACAACCCCAGTCATTGCATTTAGTATAACATCTTATACATGAAGTCACCTTATAAATATTCAGTGAATGAATGCATGCATGCATATATGAAGATCAAGTTAAAAGTTTGTGAAGTGGAGATTTATAATTTGTAATTTGTAATTAAGAAAACCAACTGAAGGACTTCAAATTGATTAATTCTACCGTACGGCATAAAACGTTTTAGATTGGTGTGTAGAGTAGTTCTAATTTCAAAATAGATTTCTGGTTACGGTTTTCAGAGATATTGGTTATCAGTGCATTTCTTTGACATTTTGAGCATATGTGTTTATTGTCATTACTAGTGGCATTTAATCGGAAATACTAAGAGATAAAGCTCAACTGTCTGCTACTGAAATACAAAACTATTTATTCTTTCCTTTTTTTATTCTACTGTATTTTTTTCTTTTTTCCTAAAGAGGAAACATCAGAAGTCACAGAATCAGGTAAATATTTACTTTCCCAAAGGAGATAACACAGATCTGTGGAAACAGATCTGTATGTAAATTTCAGACTCTGTCTAGCTGTGTTACATTTGGGAAAATCCCTTAATCAACTCCAATTCCTGGTTTCCTCATCTGTAGGACAGAGAAAATGACTTCTCAAAAGGCTCATTATATGTATTAAATAAGATAACGTATGCCACATTCCCACTACATACCTTGTTGTTACTCATTACATATTGGTTTTCTTCTCACTCTTGTCGGATAAGTACAGTTGAAGAAAATCACCAATCAACTGAAACTGTTTTGAAAAGCATGTGTTCACTTTTTGCTTGGTGATATTTTGTGACTCTCATTGTGTTTTTTTCCATAGTTTACTTATTGAGCATCCATAGCACCAGTTCAATTCTTATTTCCTAAAAAAAAAATTGAAAATTTAGATGTTTCTCCTGTTGTTACTAGTTTACACTTAATAAATGCATTACCTGCTCTAGCTTTCCTTCAAAGCACATAAAAATAAAGACAAAAAGAAAAGGGTGGGGGCTCTGCCATCCAGATGACTTAGTATAAGCTAAATAACCAAACATAACAAAAATATATATGTTCTCACGCACAGGAGGTATACTCTTGCTCTACATCTTGAAAATCCAGAGCCCCTCCACTTACAGGACTAAGTCCCGTCTCCAACTGTTTACTTCAAGATTGACTAAGAAAGTCTTGTTTTTTAAACTGATGATTTCTTGTTGTTATATCCACCCCCTCCAGGGAAGAAGAAAATTGAAAAACCTGAAAAAGAAAGTAAAGGTAAAGATGACACTTAAACACACGTACACCAAATTAACAGTAAAAACACAGAAATAAAAAATACATAATTATACAAATTACATCTTTTAAAAACAATTCTGGAAAATCCGAATAGAGATTTTAAAGCACATATCAGAATTGCAGTTCACTGTAGGATTTTCCATGCAAGAGTGTAGGTATCACTCATTGTTAGATATCTAAAGAAAATAAAAACGTAGGTTCTGCTATTTCTAAATTAACAACGTAGAATTCTTTTCATATAATGCCTGAATTGTGAATATTGGCTACACAAAATTCAATTCCAAACCTCAGGAAGACCTATGAAAAATGATATGTGACTCAAATTATCTTTTATTTTTCTCTATAGGAAAAGCAGAAATGAAACATCTTAAAGAAGAAAAAGGTAATTTTTTAAAATATGGAGAAGTTGGGCGCCTGGGTGGCTCAGTGGGTTAAAGCCTCTGCCTTCGGCTCAGGTCATGATCTCAGGGTCCTGGAATCGAGGCCCACATCGGGCTCTCTGCTCAGCAGGGAGCCTGCTTCCTCCTCTCTCTCTGCCTGCCTCTCTGCCTACTTGTGATCTGATCTCTCTCTCTGTGTCAAATAAATAAATAAAATCTTTAAAAAATAAATAAATAAAATATGGAGAAGCATAATGCAAAGCCCTGAAGCCAAAATTGTGGAGCTGAGACTTATAATTATATAACTTTAAAATAAAACTTTTTTTGTGTGCATGATGAGCGCTAGGTGTGATTATAAGAAGAAATGTGGAAAATAGCCAGTGGCTATGCGGTAATAGCGGTGTGGAAGGAGGGATGGACGGCAGGCCAGTCCCAGCTGGTGTGCATCCACGTGTGGTGGTGCCACTGGTGAACCACATGTTTAGAAGCATCACAAAACGGCTTGTTTTTTTAATGCTGGGTGTGTTTATTTGGTAAATTACAAAATATAATACGATAATCACAGATTTTCAATGAAGTTATCTGAAAAATTATCAAAGGCCTCACTTATCAAAGAGATATTCTATTGGATCAAGAAAAAGGCATTCTTAGACATATCAGAAAGATTGTTAACAGTAAGACAGGTTGGTTTTGTTTGTTTGCTTGTTCTGGTATTTTTGGTTTAGTCCTGAATTCAGTTACTTGGAATGACCCATCTTACATGGATTCTTCTTAATTTAAATATTGTAATCACTGCAATCATGTTAATCTCTGTTTATGCAAACAAAACAACCTTTACTGGTGACATTTATTTTTGTTAAGTGTTAGAAGAAGGGAAAATTTGTTTAAATCACCCTGAGAAAATACTTACAATATTTAAATTATTCCCATGTTCCCAAAGCTTAGTTGAAGTGAGCCAAAATTTTTATGAAAATTCCCTTTAAAAATTCATAGTTTACTTTGCATTTTCCTTATCAACAGTCTCAACAAGAAAAGAAAATCTTCAATCACACAATGTGACAAAAGGTAATCTTGAATTAGCTCTGTAAATATTCAAATGTTAAGTTGGTTTGGAGGAGCTTAAATTATGTTTGCACTTAATATTAACACTAAATTTTTTTAAAATAAGGAAGTCCAGCATTTATACACTTCTGCTAATAGCAGAGGAAGTAGACAGGTAGGAAATGTTTACATTTCAACAGAAAACTAGCAAATGTGAAGAAATCAGAATATTAACATAAACATTCAATAAAATATTCCAGTACATACCAGAAGATAAATTTCTCTATTACAAAAGACTTTCATAATAAGCATAATAAGATAAAAAGTGATATAGTTGTAAAAACAGATAAAGCTGAGAATTATTTCATGTATTACATAAAAAATATAGCCAATATCATAAATATAGTTTCTATTATCTAAATTTGGCCCTTTAAATTAATTCCACCGAAACAAAAAGTGGTTGGTAGAGGGAAAATGCCAGAATGTGCATGGCAGGAGGATGTCCTTTACCTCAAATGAGAATGACTTATTTTGGTGATATTGACTATCAAAAAACTGTAAATGGATGTTATAACTGAATTTTGTAGTCTGGGTGATATAATTTTAAACAAATATAATTAATTCAAAATGTAATGAGATTTAAATGTTTTAAATTTTAAGATGCTAGATAAACATGCTCTAACTGAACAATTGTTTTCATTCATAGTAAACGTATAGAACTCCAGTTTGTGGGGAGGGGGAATAAGTCTTATTTTTTCCACTGGTTCCTTCTTTCGACTTACTGTATTATGGATATCTGCAATGGCAGGACACATCTAGACATATAATTTAGACATACTCATTAGTAATTTAGACATATAATTATCAGTAATATTAGAGGGCAAAATTTAGAATAAAGACAAACCGAATTTGCAGGAGCATATAGGGGCATAGATTTTATATTTCTATTTTCTTAACTTTTAAGATATTGCTTAGTATCTTTTAAGATAATTAGCTAGAAGAATGAGAAGATACGTTACTTAAAGAAATCATTGGTACATCTTTTCCTATTATTAGTTCATTTAATCCTCAGCGCAGGCCCAATAATCAAGCCAATTTAAAGATGAGGTAAGCGTGATGAAGGAAGTCTAACATCTCAGAATGTTTACAAGGTAGAGAAAGGATTTGGCTCCACCTATGACACTAAAGACTTAACGAACTCATTCAGTCACAATTCACTACCACATCACACTGTGGCACACATAAGAGAAGCTTTCTACTAATCGGAGCAGCCCAAAGGTAAAATGTAAATGTACCCAACTTTGTCCCTAAGGGAGTGGTCTGTTCAAACTATAACTCGAACTTAGAGGGCTGTTCAAGGGATTTAGATATTGGATGAACAGTACCTTCTTACCAATCTGGAGGCCATCATTTCCAAGGCTTTCATATTATGAAAACAAAGGACAAATTATTAGACTAATAAGACTAACCATGAACTAGTTGAGAATATAGGCACATTCTTATTCATGCCTTCATTCAAAAGATGGTTCATTGTATTTCAATAAGTGTTTATTGTATTCCTTTTTAAGCTCCTGTCTTTTAGCCAGTGATAGTATATTTAAAGGAAAAATAGCATGTTATTTTGTAATTTTATACATGAAACGTGTAACTGTATTATCACAAACCATAAATATCTCAAATGAAAAAAATTTTTATTGGCATTAACTAATTTTTGTAAATTTGTAATTCTTAGGTTTATATTAGAAACTCTATAAGTCTCCAAATAAATCATGTAATATAGATTCATTCAAAAATTTATATTTTCAAGGCCAGCCCTTTAAATTAGACTAATGTTGGGATGGTTGCTACACTTGTGGTGAACACTGCATAATGTATAAACTTGTCAAATCACTAAATTATACACTTGAAACTTATGCAACATTTGTCAACTATACTCAAAAAAAAAGAAAGACTAATGTTAGTAGAAAGTAGATGTTACCAATCTTTTTTATTTTTCAAAGAAGTTAGAAAGTCTGTTATAGTATTTGGGGTAATCATTTTACTTTGTATTTTTGACACACATATACATATACTTTATTATAAAAAATGCTACTTCGAAGAATTATGGTTTCTCATCGAAACTAATAGAAAAATGGTTATGAAAAATTAAACTGATTTTGCATGTTGCTTTTTAAGGTTTAGTTATTTGTCCTTATTATCTTTGAAAGGAAAATAATTTTCAATAATACATTTTATGGAATTTGGAAACTTTAAACAAATATTTAGATTAATTACATCATACAAAGTAATTTTACTCAAGTTAGCTATAATTAGAGTTGAACCAAGATATTTAAATTAACAAAGATCCTGCTGATTTTAGTAAGAGTGTTTAAAAAACATAAATATATTGTGACATCTACAATGCTTAATAGCTTTTCTGATACTTCACGTAAAAGCGATTAATATATTCAAAGATGCATGTTCTCAGGCAATAGTTACATTCTTCCATTAACTCTTCAATAATAAGAAAGTCAAAAGATGTTAGTTACTTTCCTGTGGCCCATCAGCATATGTTTTTGCATTTTATCTGAATTAAACAAAGCCTGTTTTCTTTTTTTTTAGCAGGAAAGCCTCCAAGAGTATCAAGTAAGTATTGCTTGTACTGATGATAAATTCTATCTGGCATGCAGTATAAATTTCCAGCTGAAATTCATAAAATATTTATATTTTTAATGTGTTCAGAGATAGAGTCATTTCACACTAAACCTTCTGACAGGAATTTAACTTTTAAACTTAGTTATGTGAAACTTAAAAAACTATGTTATTTGAAATGATGACTTGTAACAGAAATACTTTATCATGTTCTCAAGCCTGAAGATTAAAGTGACTTGCATTCAAATACATGAATTTTTTCAGCTATTAAAGTAGAATGAAATAAAATAATACTGTTTCTGCCTTAAACCTTCCATCACTAAAGATTTGCTATAGAACATACATGGCTGAGCAATGATGTTTTATTTTCTGATGTTTTCCAACATTTGTTAACTTAAATATAATTTTGTATCTCAGAAGAATGACATGGTTAGGAATGGATCTAAGCTCATATGTTGTAAACAGACAAAACTCTCAGAAAACACCCTCTAAAATATCAATAAATCAGAACAGATAGGTATTCTAAATATACAGGGTAAACTTTAAATTTTCCTACAAGCTCCTAAAATTCTGGGAAATAGAAATCTTCCATGTTTGCTGATTTAAAACAACATCACTTTAGGGACTCCTGGGTGGCTCAGTCGGTTAAGCAACTGCCTTTGGCTCAGATCGTGATCCCGGGGTCCTGGGATCGAGTCCCACATTGGGCTCCCTGCTCGGCGGGGAGCCTGCTTCTCCCTATTCCTCTGCCTGCCACTCTGCCTACTTGTGCTATCTCTTTGTCAAATAAGTAAATAAAATCTTTAAATAAAAATAAAAAATAAAAAACCATCATTTTAAATCAGTGCTATCTAGTGTAAAATCACATAAACAACACATGTAATCTTAAATTTTCTACTAGATACATTAAAAAGGTTAAAATATGTTAAAATAATTTTAATGTTTACTTAACTATATAAATATTATCACTATGTATCAATACAGAATTATATTGATAGTTTATATTATTTTTTTTAATTGTGTGTGTGTGTTTTACTGCTATAGCACATTTTAATTGGTACTAGCTATATTTCAGTGTGCAAAAGCCGCATGTGGTGAGTGGCTACTGCATTGGACAGAATAGATCTCAATATTTATTGAGTTTTTCCACTATGTCTACCACTGTTGAGGACCATACAAGACAATCATTAAATGTGGTACTTGCCACATATCTCATTCAAAGTTCTTTGACTGAAAATAATAGAAGCCCACATGGACTTGCTTCAGGGATTTAAAAAAGGAGAGTAAATACAAGGGTGCAGAATTTTCTCACTGATGCAAGGGCAAAGCTCCCACTCGATCCTCAAGAAAGCCTTCAGGAACAATCCCGCTCTACACTCTACACCAGTTGTATGGTTTTTTGTTTTTGTTTTTGTTTTTTGTTCTCCATATCAAGAAATTCTTTATGATGCCAGCTAGGTGTCATAAAATTTCAGTCACTTCCGACACTAACGTGAAATTAGCACAGACCCCATAGTTTAAGGGCTCAGACTTCTGTATTTAGGGCTCAGAGACTGCTCTCAGTTTTTCAGTTGCAAATTGTAAGTAGTAGGTCCCCAAGTTACTCACAATTTCGGTCCAACGTGGCTACAAATCAGAGGTTCTCGTGACTCCCTCTCTTGGATTTAATTGTTTACAGAACAACTTACAGAACTCAGAGAAACAATTACATTTACTAGTTTATTATATAATAAAGGATATGGTAAAGGATACCATAGGAGTTGGGGTGAGACACTTTCCTTGTATGTAGATGTGTTTACCAACCCAGAAGTTCCTTGAACCCCATATGTCTGAGATGTTTTTATGGAGGTTTTATTTCATAGGCATGATTGATCATTAACTCAAACTCTTGTCTCCTTCTCCTCTCTGGAGGATGGGGAGTGGGACTGAAAGTTTCCAGCTTCTAATCATGACTTGGTCTTTTTAGTGACCAGCCACCATCCAGGAGCCCACCAAGCATTGCCTCATTGGAACAAAAACCCTTCCATCATCCAGGAGATTTAGAAACTCTATGCCAGGAACCAAGGGAAGACACCAATATATATTTTTTCTATTATTTCAAAGTCAGCAGCCAAAAATCATGGTATGTAGAGGCATCAAAAGGAGAGTTGGCTGGAGTTAAGGGCTGGTGTCAGAGTCCAGAACAGACAGAGAACAGAAGACCTGTAACAGAAACATATCTGTGAGGTAGAGCTCCTGCAGGCCAGAGGACTTTAGACTTACTGTCACAGAAAGCTGTAGTTTACTTTATAAAAGGGAGTAAGATGAAACTGTTGGGGAAGAAATAAGGTAAATAAGAAGTAAATAAAAAATAAGAGTAGTAATTGAAAAGAGAAAAGTGTGACCAAAAAGTCTACTCTTTCTTATGTTTATAGGAGATAAATATCCAAGGACATCATGTGATGATGTATTTTTTCAGTTTTTTAAATTTTTTTTGAGATGATACATTTTAATAAATTGGTTGCCACACACACACAGATTATATTCTCCACAGCATATATTTTTTTATCATATCTTTTTGGAGGCAATCATCAAAACCTTCTTCAGATATTTATCAAATAAAACATACTGCAAGATAATTTAAGCTGAAGATCCATTTTTCTTTTTCTGAACCCTTTTCAACGTTATGTACATGCGTATTTATTTTTGGTCAGATTTCTTATTTATCTTTCAGTCATTTATTTGTCTTTCATTAAGGAAGTTCACAAATAGCTTTTGCTTTGAGCCCATTGCTCTCTTCCACCCACATTCTCTAACTCCACTCCAGTGCCTGCATCTCTTGTCTTCTGGACAGGGACCAAGTCCTCTACCTCTGATAGGCTGGTTTTTCTGCTTTGGTACTAGATGCACAGATACTGTCCTTCATTGCCAGATTTTTTGGCTGGGAAAGAAGAGAAGGCTAATATATGGGAAAGGATCAGTATAAAACAGAACGGAGGTATTGCTTCCTGAATTCTGGTTCACTTTGATTGAGATGCTTGAAACCATTCAGGGGGACTGGATTCTCAAATATCTGGGGTTTTATTGTAAGGAGAAAGAAGATACTGATAAGAATCAGCAATACAAAAACATCTCTGTTGTATCAGTGTAAGTGACATTGCAAAATCAAATTTCCCATAATTCACAGACAATTATGGTTTAATTGATGCTTGCTATTGTGGGTATTTTTTTTTTAAGGATGTAGCTTTCTGATTCTAAGTGTCTATTTAATTTTCATTCTGTATTTTTATAGGTATGGTAAATATATAATAAATAATTTGCTTTCCATGAAAATCAGAGGAAGACATCAAGAGATGTTAGATTATATTATACTTAAGATGTATTACCTTAAAAATTAAAAGCATAATGAACACATTTTTGAATTTTAAATGGCACAACTATTTTATATTAATATTTTAAGTCTTCTGAAAACTTTTTTATGAAAAAAATAAATAACTGTACAACCAAAAACATTACTCCCCAGGAAGTTGCCCAAAGGCAAAACATGAAATAAAACAAAGGAATGAAAACCTACATTATTAAAAGGCAAATGGTGCCAAGGGAAGACTAGCACCTAGTGTAATTCAAGGCTCTCGACACAGCTAAAACATTGACGGTGTATTCATAACAATGGGTGTGGGGTATCAAGGAAAAACTTTTATAGAAACCTGTAGTTCTTTCATTTTTATTGTCTGGTAGTCAACATTTAAGTAAAGATAGGTTGGTTTTCCCCTTAGAATAAGTACTTTATTTTTTTTTAAAGATTTTATCTATTTGTTTGAGAGAGAGAGCGCAGGCACAAGCAGGGGAAGGGGCGGAGGGAGAGTGCTGAGTGTGAGCTGATCCCAGGACTGAGCCACAGTCAGATGCTTAACTGATGGAGCCACCCGGATGCCCCCAAGCTGAGTATTTTATAAGAAGTGATACAGTAAGAACATTCTTGAGATGACTCTATGTGGAAACTCAACTTTAGCATCTTTCTCTGTAGCAATTTTCCTCTGAATGTAAATAGTGAGCATTTTGCCATTAGCAACTCGCCAAAATTATCTGCATAGACAGGTTTGGGATCATCGTAAATCCTCTGGGATCTAATTTTGCTATCAAAGGTAATGACTTTAACTTTTTAAAGATATACTTAAAATCTAATCTTTTCTAGAAGTTAATTACTTTCTAAGGAAACTCAAGTCCAGCAGAGGACTAGTAAGGGTTTCCATGTTTTAGACAACTTCCTTTACATTTGTGATTTGCTTTGTAAAGCTTTCTAACTTTTAAAGCACTCATTCATTTTTTCGGTTCTACATTTTCTTTCTTTTTGCATAAATAGGGTATATTAAGAAGTAATTTGCATCAATATTAAAGTTTGGTGAATATTTTAGATATCCGAATTAAGCTATTTTGAAGTTTGTCTGAAAGTTTAAATAAGCACAAGGTGCTAAAAAGTTAAACAAGGAGGGACACCTGGGTGGTGCAGTCCGTTAAGCCTATGACTCTTGGTTTCCACTCAAGTCATGATCTGTGCATCCTGAGATCAAGCCCTGAATCTGGGCTCCAAGCTCAGTGTTGTATCTGCTTAAGACTGTCTCTCTCTCTGTCCATCCCCACCTGTGTAGTCTCTCTCTCTAAAAATAAATAAATGAATCTTTTAGAAAAATAAAAAATTAAAATTAAACAAGGAGATAAAGGTTTATAGCATTTCGTAATTTATACATTTGATATAACTTAGGTTAAAGGCATCTTTTGAAAGAATATAATTAAGCATAACTAAAGCATACCATTTGTCATAATAAAAGTGTAACCTCTTTTGTATTGATTATATGTCCTTACACTGAAAATTTCAAAAACTTCAAAAAGCCAGAATTTACTAATAACTATCTACTTCCTGTTTGAAAGAATATTTCACTTTTTAAGAAAAACTATTAGTCTGTGAATTATAAAATTATAATCTAGTGCCAAAAAGAACTAATTTTCATAAATTCTTAAACACAAGATGAGCATGCTTTGCTTTATGTTGATATTATCCATAATTCCCTTTCATAAATATTTAAATTAATGATCTTCTCTAAAATGATTGAATTCAACTAATGGTTAATTCATGTCTAAATCAACTTATGTCCTCTCAGACTACTTAAGGTGATTTTTTTTTTCTAATTTTATCACATGTTTGTCTCTCATATATATCAAATTATAGGAGGTATTCTGATGTTTTTCTCTTAATGTTATATTCTCAGATTCATCAGTGTTTTAGTGTAGTTATAGCTTATTCATTTTTATTGCTGTATAGTATGTTACTTTGTGAATATACACATTTTAATCTATTTTATTATCAATAGATATTTGCTTTGCTCCTAATTTATTTAAGATTTTTCTGTGTTTATTTTTAGACATCTTAATATGAATACTTATTTTATTAGTCTCTACCTTTCTCCTTTACTAGTATAAGCATATAAGGCAGTAACTTTAAATGCTACTTCAGAGCATCCCACAACTTTTATATGCAGTATTTTCATTCTCATTCAGTTGCAAGTATATCTTAATTCCACTGTAATAAATTCTCTAGTATTTTACATGGAAATTTTAGAACTTATTCTTAAATTTCCAAACCTATGGGAATGATAAAGATCATCCCCTTTTAATCAGCTTCTAATTTCATTGTGTAGTGGTCAGAGAAGATGGTCTACTCTTTAAAATGTGTTGAGATCTATCTTATGAACAAATATATTATTAGTTTTGGTAAGTATTCCATATGTCATTGAGAATAATGTGCATTTTCTAATGGTCTGGAGTGTGATTCTATATTGATTGAGTCAAGCTTCATTATTTTTCAATTACCCTGTATATTCATTAATTTTTTGAATATTACAAGTATTAATAATTGAATGAACTATATTGAAATCTCACTATCATGGAAAATTATAAGTTTATCCCTGTAGTGTTATCAACTTTTATTTTGTTTATTTAAGACATATAAATAAATGTCTTATTTATAAGTTCTATACAAGTTTCATTATATCTTTCTGGTGGACTAAACATTTATCTTTTAATGATAACTTCTTTTTCTTAAGATTTGATTTATCTGAGTGAGTGAGTGAGTGAGAGAGAGAACAGGAACAAGAAGAGGAGTAGAGGATGAGGGAGAAGCAGACCCCCTTCTTGAGCAGGAAGCCTGATGTGGGGCTCAATCCCGGAACTCTAGGATCATGACCTGAGCTGAAAGCAGATGCTTAACTGACTGAGCCACCCCGGCGCCCCATGATAACTTCTATATTCCATATAATGATCTTTTTGTGACTAAAATGACTTTTTTTTAAAGTGAAGTGTATCTGATAGTATTACAATTGTCCCGACTTTCTTTTGGTTAGTATTTTATCAGAATTTTTTTTTACAAATCCTTATTTTATGTCTTTTCATGACATTTTGTTTCAGATATGTCTTTAATAAATAACATATAGTTAAAACTTACTTTTTATTTTACCCAGTACAATGACCTTCACTTTTAGTCTGATGAATTCAACTAGTTCTTACCATCTTGCCTCTTGTTTTGTATTTCTCATGCCCTCTCAACACTTATTTATATTCTTTCTTGTTTTTTACAAATTGAGCATTTTTCCCTAAATGTGTTTTTATTTTCCATCTTCTAGTCTCTACTTATCTGGAAATACAACACTCTATTTCTCTTCCTTTATGGTCACCCTTGACATTTTACTATACACAAAGAATAAAATTAGTATAAAACACCCTCTTCTCAACAGGAAAAGATACTAAAACATTTAAATTTCATCACATCCAATGCTGATTTTCATGCCAGTTCTGTTCAAAATTTTAATTCTAACCTTTCAAAGAATCTGAATGTCAAATTGTGTCAGTATTATTTCTTCAGTCAATATGCATCTGTCTTCCCCTATAGGTTTCTCAGAGCCAATGCTACCATCTCTCTTGCATGTCTGACTTGGTTTTGACATCATTCTTCTCCAGCAGCATCTGCTTTAGGAGTGTCATGGGCAAAGACCTATTATTGGTGGAGAGCACTCTCCATTGTTATTTATCCGACAATGTCTTCAAATCACCCTTATTCTCGAAAGCCTGTTGCTAGGCACAAAATCTAGGTCACTGGTTATGTAGTTTGCGCACTTTCAATATATTATTTCACTATATTGATTTCTCTTCCCCCACGAAGCCAGGGGAATTCTGTTACCAGTTGAATTGTCATTCCATCCCCTGTGATCTATCTTTGCTCTGTCTTCTTTAAATATTTTCTCTTTGCCTTTGATCCACTGCTGATTCACTATAGTTTATGGAGTGAGAGCTTCTGTTTACTGTGAAATTCCCCCAGGAATCATGGAGTCTTTTTTTTTTTCTTTTACCAGTTTGTTGAATTCATAGCCATTATTTCTTCAGATATTATTTCTTTGTTTTTATCTTCTGCTGATTATTAACATGTTAAGTATGCACACTTTCTCTTTTTTCAAGATCTCTTTCACAATTTTCATCTCCTTGTTTCTGTATGCTGTGTTTACTGTAATTTGATCAGTTTTAACATACATTCACTAATTATTTCTTCAGCTCTATATAATGTTATTTAACTCATCCAGTCAGATTTTATGTAATTTATATTTTTATTGTAATAGTTACTTTTAAAATCTTACTGGTTATTTTCATAATCTCCTATTCCTTGGCCTTATTTTTGAATTCATATTTTATTTCTTAAAACATTTCATATCTATATTAAAGTTTGAGCATAAAAATTTCAGTATCTGAAGTACTTTGTTATATAAAGTTGTTTATTGTTTCTTTAGTCTCTCAGGATGGTTTTTTTTTCTTTCTGTGATTGAAATTTTGATTACGAGCTCATACTCACTTTTTAAAATTTTTTATTTATTTATTTGTCAGAGAGAGAGAAAGGACACAAAAGGGGAGTGGCAGGCAGAGGGAGAAGCAGGCTCCCCACTGAGCAGGGAACCTAGTATGGGACTTCATCCCAGGACCCAGGGATCATGACCTGAGCCGAAGGTAGATGCTTAACCGACTAAGCCCACCTAGGCATCCCAGCTCACTTTTATCTAAATGAATTTTTCTTTGTCTCTGTTTTCCCTGTCCTTCTCAACTCTTACTCCACTCTTACAGTTTCTTACTGTTTGTGGGGTCCTGTCCTGGAAGTAGGCCCTGGCTCTTAGGTTTCCCAAGGTCAAAGGGTACCTGATGATACCTGCAATCAGACCTCATGGTGAACCCTTTATGCTCACCTGCTTTTGAAGTGGGCAAAGCCCCTCCGGTTTCAGCTGATTTCAAGTTGTCATTACTCACTTTTCAGAAAATACCTACTGGCTGCTTGGGGGGTTCCCTGTTTGGGGTGTCTCTCAGACTCCCTATCGTCTCCCTCTACTTTCGTTTTGTTATAAATGTTGCCCATGGGTCTCACTATCTGTTTTTACAAGGGGATTTGGAAAAGATTTAAATACTGTATTCTTGAAGTTTCTCAGAATCCCAGGAGGCAGTTACATTTTCATCCCACCATCCTTGGCTTAGCAAAGGCTCACAGCCGCTGTGCCCCCATTTTGCTCCTTGCACAATTAGTTTCTGAGTTCCAGTTTTAATATAAGCACTTGTCCACAGTGTGACCTACCCTTTCATGTACCAGCAGGTTTTCTTTTTACCCTCTTAGAGCAGGAAGGAGGATTCTGGAGGGTTCCTTAACCCCCTCTGAGCCCAGCACTGCAACAAAAAGTATGATTTTGTAGTTAATATTATCCATCATATTATCAATAGAATTAGAGTAGTTGCTTTTTTAATGTTATCCACAAATCTTGTTTTAACAAGATTCATGCCTTCCCTGTCTAAATTAAAAAGTGAATCTCCGATGTTCTAGTTCCAGACAACTGCATAGAATTTGATATTAAAACTTTAGACAATCCTTAATCATAGAATCCTAAATTTCATCTTCTTTAAAACAAATCCATTCTCAGTTAGTGCATAAATGCACAAACCTTTGAAAAAGGAAAATATATCTTCCTATAGCATTTAGTTTAATGCTTCTTTCAGGACATATATGTTTTTCCTAAAAGTGATCATTTTATACAATGACTGACATTTTGTTTTGTTTTGCTTTGTTTAGTTTAGTTTAGTTTTGTTTTGTTGGGGGACCCTTCTTGGGGTGAAATATTATTGGAGATCACTTGCTGGAATGGAACGCCGATGATACATCAACGTAGCATTTATTAAAAACAAACTAGCACCAAATTCATGATAGAAATACAGAAGTCATCATTGGGTAGTGGTTGATAACATGGAAAACTGGTTTAAAAGCTGTGTAAATGTGGGACAGCTACATAACATCTCTGTGCTTGTAACCTTATTTTTATAGATGATAATAATATTACCTCCTAAAAATTTGGGGAAGATTAAATAAGATAACATGGTAGGTGCATAAATGATAATTGATGTCTAATAAGTGGTTTATTAATTGACATCCATGAGGGTGATTATGATAATTATGGTGATGGTAATGATTATGGCATACGGTGTTACTTTTCCTAGTTAAGAACAGGTTTCACTTACTAAGCTTTTGTGTCTAACTGGATAACACAGTAAGATAAAATCATAATGAGAAAAAACATCTTACTCATTTTGGGGTGGATTTAAAACACTCCCACTTTTTAGAGCAAGGGTGATTATCCTCATGGAAATTATGCTTCAGGAGAAAAAAAAATGGAGCCATAATTTGGTTGAAGCTTCTGAAGGGGTACCAGCTGCCATGCTTACCTCCTCTGATTAGTTCTTTTGCTAGACCTCAGAGAACGTCTGTGTATGAGGCACACTTGGTCAAATGTTTGTCACTGCTGATTATTAGTCTTTGGTTCCAGCCATGTGGCCTCATTCATTTACTGGGGATGTTAAGTTGTTCTGACATTGCCCTCAATACCGTTGTGTCTCATCCTCAGACTGACAGGACAGACACTCAGAGAGGATTGCATACGTTTATTGAACACCCTTGCTTCCCTTTGTGTGAAATTCCAAATGTGAACTGTCTCTGCATTCTTTATTACCCCTTGAGGTCAATCTCAAGAATTCTGTGGGTATTGCTCAGTGTAGCAATTAATGTTCTTTAAAACTCATGATCATTTAAAAAAATAGTGTAGAGGAGACTTTCACACCTGAAAACAAAAGTAAATTGGCTATCAACTGCTCCTTTGAACTACCATGGATTCTTTTGATTTCTTGAAAATATGTTAACTCTTAGAATGTAATATTCCATTTAACAATTTACACATAATTCAGAAAATCCATTGAGAAAATGAATTAAAGCTTTTGGTATTTCTATAGAGACAAAGTGATGCAGTGAATTAGATAAAATAAGAGGAGCAAAAATGAAAAAAAAAATCCATACAAAGGTACTTCTGTGTCAGTGCTTTAGGATCCCTATTAACCCTGTTTACCTATAAGTATTTCTTGAAAATCTGCACAAATCAGAATAGATTGCTAGTAGAAATAAACACACAGTAACTGCTGGTACACATGCATGCATTATTTAGGTAGTTTTTATTTATTTATCATGCTTGCTAAGAGTGCACAGAGAAGGCTGGGTACTACACAGGAAATTTTACCTTTAAAAACAAGAAAAATGGGGCGCCTGGGTGGCTCAGTGGGTTAAGCCTCTGCCTTCGGCTCAGGTCATGATCTCAGGGTCCTGGGATCGAGGCCCGCATCGGGCTCTCTGCTCAGCGGAGCCTGCTTCCCCCTCTCTCTCTGCCTGCCTCTCTGCCTCCTTTTGATCGCTCTCTCTCTCTCCCTATCAAATAAATAAATAAAATCTTANAGCAGGGAGCCTGCTTCCCCCTCTCTCTCTGCCTGCCTCTCTGCCTCCTTTTGATCTCTCTCTCTCTCTCCCTATCAAATAAATAAATAAAATCTTAAAAAAAAGCAAGAAAAATAAAATTCACAATCTATGCCATCAATGTGGATTCCTTGAAATTTTTCTTCTTTCCAAATTACAATCTCTTTTAACATTTCCCATTTTTTTACACACCCCTACGGCTCCCATGCTCAGATGAGGAAGCATTGCTTCTCCCCCCAGATTTATCACTCTGTGTTTCTCCTTGACCCCATCCCTTCTTGCCTCCCTCTATTCTGGCTCCCTTCATCCTGCAACTTCAGTTCTCCATCTAAGAAACCCTCTTCCCTTCACCCGCAGATGTCGTCAGACTCTTCTCTCAGATCAAATTTTCTTGCTCCTTCTGCTTCCTGAAGTTGTTGCACTTTTGCTTTCATTCACGATCGCACTTCTGAAATAAATCTCCCACCCATTCTTCAGGAAACCTGAGTGTTGCCCTCCAACATTTTCCTCAAATAACACACTTAAAGCTCAACCCAGACGTCCTAATTGTTGAGCTTAATTATCTTTCTCACTTCTCCCCCATTCTCTGATGGACTCAACATTGTTGGACTCTTGTCCTTTTTGAAATGTTTTCCTCTCTAGATTTTCATAATATCAGACTCTTTTTTTCAGTCCGAGCATATTTGCTTAGTATGGGCTTCTGCTGCTTTTCCTTTTTCCAGAAGATTAGTTCTTCCATTTTCAGCTCTCTTTCCTCTTCGCACTCTTTCTCAGCGGGGTCACCCCACCTTGCTATCCACCTCTTTGTGGATAAGACCCCAAATTGTTGTGAAGCCTTAACCTGCCTTATCATCTCTGGCCCCACATTTTCAACTCCCAGCTTCACCTGTTGTCTGCACAGGTTCACCACTGACCTTCCTATCTTACTTCTCTTTTTTCTTTCACCTATCCCTCAACTCCAGCAAATCCTAAATGGAATTGCCATATGATTTCCATTCTTCAGTCACTTAGACCTAAAACCTCAAATTCTACTTTGACTAATCACTCTTCCTTGTCTCTGGCTCTAATTCAGTTGTCAGATCATGTTAGCTTGGACTACTTCTCCTCTGAACAATTGCAGTGTCTTTGCGGCCAGTCCATTTCTGATTGTTGTCATTCCTCCATTTCATGTCTACAAAATAGATTGCTTTCCAAAACTTCAAATTGATTAGGCCATTTATATAATAAGTGTTCAATATTTCCTCATGGCAAATTTAGAATACATTCTACATTTCTTAGCCTGAGGGTCTAAAGCCTCTATGATCCAGTCTTAAACTACATGTTAAATCTTTTTTCTATAATCACTGTCTATACCTACAGGAAATACCAAACCAATTCCACTTTCCATGTTCCTGATTTTCCTCCATTCTTTGATCCTGTCATTCGTTTTTTCTGTATATTTCTTCCCATTTCCGTTCATAGGCTCCTTTATCGTCCATCTCCAGTTCATCATGATTCTTCAGGGTCCATCTCCACAGCATAGCTTCCAGAAAATTTCTTTGATCTCTCTAAGAGGAAGTGACCATTCCACCGTTGAAAACATCTCACACTTATTTTGATAATTGTCATATACTACTTTGCAACCCATAATATATCTGTTTGGATACTGGTCCATTTTCTCTACTTGACTGCAAATTACTTCCAGGTAGCATTGCACTTTCTTTTGTTTTTTCTAGGGAGCATAGCAAAGTGCTCTGAGAGTAGAGATAGTAAGTTTAGTTGAAAGAGTGAGGATCTACAATTTCTAGAAAATTAGCTTTATACCTTCTTTTAATACTTTAAAAATGCATTGCTCGACACATTTTAAATCCCCTGAGTCTCAGTGTTCTCTTGGAAAATTAGAATATTCCACCTATTTCTTAGTGTGTTGAGACTAAAGTGAGAACATATGTAAAGTACCTAGTAGAGCACCTGCACAGAAAAAGAACTCATTGTAGTTATTGTTGCTAAAAGAGTAACTGTTTCCTAAATGAATAAACTACAAGAAAACATTAAGGTAATATATACTTTGTAAAACTAAACTGATCTTTTTAAAAATATGTTTTAATTTTGACATTTTTATATTATTTTTTTCTTTACTTAATAGTTTATTTTTTCTTTGTTTTCAATTAAAGATTGACATTTTCCAAAACTTTTTTTGCTGCTACATACATTGCTCTTATTTACTTTAAGTTCCCTTAGAAATGTTTGTATTTCAGTCTTTTTTTGTTGTTTTGTTTTGAATTTTAATACGAGTGTAGTAACACACGTTGTAATATTAATTTCAGGTGTACAATATAGTGATTCAACAATTCTATACATTACACACTGCTCATCATGATACTTTTTTTTTAAGATTTATGTATTTGAGAGAGAAGAGAAAGAGCGTGCCCACATGAGTAGGGGGAGGAGTAGAGAGAGAAAATCTTCAAACAGACACCCTGTTGAGCTCAGAGGCCTTCATTGATGTCAACGATGTGGGGCTTGATCTCAAGACTCTAAGATCATGACCTGAGCCGAAACCAAGAGATGGTCGCTTAACTGAGTGAGCCACTCAGACGCCCCACATCATGATAAGTGTACTCTTAATTCCTATCACCTATTTCACCCATCCTTCTACCTCTTCTCTGGTAACCATCGGTTTGTTCTCTATAGTTAAGAGTCTGTTTATTAGGGGTACTGAGTGGCTCAGTCAGTTAAACATCTGCCTTTGGCTCAGGTCAATCCCAGGGTCCTGGGATCAAGCCCCACATTTGGTCAGTGGAGTCTGCTTCTCCCTCTTCCTCTTCCCCAAGTTTGTGCTCTCTCGATCGTGGTGAATAATTTTTTTAATGTGTTGTTGGATTCAGTTTGCTCGTATGGGGGAGAGGGGTTGCTAGTATTTTGTTGAGGATTTTGGATCTACTTTCATCAAAAATATTGGCCTGTGGTTCTCTTTCTGTGTGTGTGTGTGTGTGCGTGCGTGCGTGTGTGTGTGTGTGTGTGTGTGTGTGTGTGTGTGTGTGTTGTCTTTATCTGGCTATGGTATCAGTGTAATATTAGATTCATAAAATGAATTTTCTTTTCTCTCCTATTTTTTGGAATCGTTCAAGAAGATTAAGAATTAACTCTTTTCAAAATATTTGGTAGGATTCCCCTGTGAAGCTGTCTGGTCCTGGACTTTGGTTGTTGGGAGTTATTTGATTACTGATTCAGTTTCAGATATTTTTATATTATAAGCACGTAGGATATACCATAAAATATGCATGAAGAATTATACCCTTTATATGAAGAAGGAACGGAGATGCCAACAACCTTTAAAAACCACTGTAAATATAATTTTCTAATTAATTAATATGTATATGTGTGATAGTGGTGTTACATTTGTTCCAGTTATTGAAATTTAGGGAGGGTGGTTTTAATACAGAAAAAAGAAAAAAGGGAGAGAAAAGGAGGGAAAGCAAGTAAGCAAGCAAAAATTGATATGTAACCCTAAATCTAAAAATTTTACATTCATTGTGTATTTCAACCTAGTTTAAATTTTATCTTTTAATGCAAAATTAGCATTAGTTATTTGACTAATGGTTGCTATTGTATGTAATAATTTTTCCATAAAATAAAAAGGTGGCTGGAATAAATCAGGTATTTCCTCTTTAATAATTCTTATTTTGAAGAATTCAGGGTTTTTTTGTCTCTATCCTGCTTATATCTTGCATTGTTTTGCCTTTTTCTGTGTTAGAGAAATAAGATAAGTTTTTTTTTTCCTCAAAAGGTAATATTTACTTTCTTGTTTTCTCAAATACTTTGACTTCTAATTGATTTATATGGCCAATGAACTTATTTTTTTTAACAATTACTTTTCCTTTTGACACTTTTATGTTTAATTATTTCCTTTGGTAATATGTTGGTTATTTCATAAAGATAGACTTTTTCATCTAGAGTAGCATTTCTCAGTGTAATAGTCTTAGGGTCTGTAAGATCTTCAAAATCCTCTCAGGTGATCTGAAACATTTTACATATTAATACTTGGCCATTACATACCTTTGTCAGTCTCATTTTTTTCACAAGTATACAGTGGAATTCTTCAAAGGCTTAATGGCATATCAGAACATCATCACTATTATGACTAAGGAGTTGTTCACTTGAAGATCCTTGTGTTTAAAAAAATCTATTTTAATTTCTATTACATTAATTATCAATAGACATAAATCCACATAAACAAGTGGGGTCCTTAATTTTTTAAGATTATAAAGGGTTTCTGTAACCAAAAATTTGTGAACTACGATTGTGGAGAATAAGAAATGGAACCAGGCCAAGATTGCTTGTTAAGAATGGTAAATATGTAATTTTTAGTATTATATAATGTAATTCATATATCAAGTATATCAAGTATAGTGTAATTCATATATCAAATCCATGTATTTAAAAATACATATAGGGGCACCAGGGTGGCTCAGTCAGTTAGATATCTACCTTCGACTCAGATCGATCAAGCCTGTATCGGGCTCCCTATTTGGAGGGGAGCCTGTTCCTCCCTCCCCCTCTGCTGTTCCCCCTGCTTGTGAGCTCTAGCTCTCTCACTCTCTGCCAAATAAATAATCAAAATCTTAAAAAAAAAATACATGCGATTATACACCATACCTATCATTGAACTGAGACTAGACTCCATATTTTTTCATAGTCTTAGAATTCCCATCCAGTCAAATGTTAGTGTTCATATCAATGCTATATAAATATATATATATCCATATATTTTTTAATCTTATACAAACACACGCTCGCACAGTCTCCTTAATGCCAACATATTGGCTGTTTAAATTATATCTGTTCTCAGCCTCATAGAACCAAGTCTACCCTTAACTCCAAACAAAAGCTTATCTCCTGAACTTTCCTAAGGTCCCATCCTTCTCTGACTCTCTTTTAGATCCATGCTGGAGATCAGACTTGGAACTCAACAAATCCTTTCAGGCAAAGGGAAAAGAGAACTTCTGATTTTTTTTGGGGGGGAGCATTACACTCAATTACAGAATAACACACACACAAGTATACACACTATATTTATAAATGTACATGTTTATAAATTTATATACATCTATTTAAGAATTGGAAGACACTTATGTGAAATGAGGCAGATTGTGGAATTGTGACAAAGACCTTCAGCTAATGAGAAGATCCAAGCACTACTTGAAAATACAAAATTTAGACCTCTTTATCATGATAATTTTATTGTTTTCATAAACTAATAGTTCTCTAAGAACCCCTGTGTCTGTAGTCTTAATTCAATAAGTATAAAAGAGTTATACAAAAGCCAGACTTTGACGTCAAAATGTTTAAAAGATTGAAACAGTAGCCACACAGACAAGACCTCCCATACACTCTGTTATAGTAGAGATGTCTGAATTTGATAAGAGAATGGATTCATTAATACTTGTGATTCCTTTTGAATCTAAGGTTTTTTTTTAATCTAAGTTTCTATATAAGTTAAGGATGGAGTCTACAATTTGAAAGTCAGGATGATATTTTCATTTTTAATTGTTTGGAATATGATTGCCTAAATTACAGTGTTTCGGCAAATAGAACAGATATAGTTTCCCCGTCATTGTCATTATCGTTTTCAAATACAGCTAAGTAACTCTTCTATTCATACCCTCTGAAGAAGAATGGATTGTTGGAAGAGGTAAACTCCTTCATTTCTACTCTGCACAAGTTCATGGTTCATGAAGCCAGCAATATAATGCATAGGTTTGAGAGAACTGGGTTTGGGAAGCCATCCTCAAGGGGTGGAATGGCCCAGTGATTAATAATGCAATCTCTAGTACCAGATTGCCTGAATCTGAATCCCAGTTTTCCCCACTAACGAGCTCTGGGAACTTGAGTCTCTAGCCTTCAATGGTCCTACCTACAAAATGGGAATAGTAATAGTACTCTCTTCACAGATTTGCCAAGGAGGTTAAATATGTTATTCTTCATGAAGTGTTTAGAACAGTGGCTGGCACATAACAGGAATACTATTTGTGAAATAAATATAAATCTTCATTCAAGTGGCTCTGGTCCAGGTAGATTGCGGTCTGTGGTCCAGTCCTGCCACTTAATTCACTCTGTGACCTTGGAGAGCACTTAACCTCTCTGTGTCCCCTCTGTACAGGAGATTTGAATTAAGAGCACCTACTTCACAAAGGAGTTGTCAGAACCGAATGTGCTAACACATGTGAAATAATAAGAGCAGGTGGTGTTAAAAAATATTAATTATCATTGCTATCATGAAAAGTGACCTCTCGACTCACTCAGTTTTGCCTGTTACCTCAATGCATGTCACTTCTGAACTTTTCCAGACATCCTGCATTCTTTCTTCCTCATAGATACTTGCAATTGCATGACCAGCCAACACCACAAATGAACTCCTAGAAAACTAAACTTTTCATGATCCCCAGCTAATGAGTGCCTCCTGGGATTTCCTTGTTGCTGGGAATGACAGCACTAACTTCCTCCAAATTAAAAAAAAATGCATGATATTGTCTTTTATTATAGTAACCTTTTGCATTCACATGTACTCAATCCCATTAAACTCTACCTCCAAAGCCTCATTTACACTCAACTCCTTCAGTGACTTCCAGTCACAGAAATCATTGTTTCTATGTTGACATTAAAATACATTCCCAATTTCTTTCTCTGAATCCATTCTCTCATGTTCTAGTCTTACTATTTTTATAAAGTACATTAAATTATGATTTCCCTTTTGAACAATTTTTAAGTGAAAAGATACCATTTATTAAGGGATATGTGCAGAAAGTAAAATTCACTATGCTCTAAAATTATACAAGGTATACAAATCATTTTTTAAAAATCAATGTTCTAATAGCTGTGATGTTTCAATGGTAAGATATGGGTAATTCTTCCTTCCTTTCCCTTTCACAAGTAAGGTGCAGGTACACTCAGTTTATCACAGAACCACAAGGCCTCTAACTCTTCATCTGACTCTACTTACCAGTCATTGTCCTTAGGCTTAAGAACCTCTGGCATCCCTGTTTGGCTTGGAGGTCGCACTATCTAGCTCAGAGAATTTTAAGACAACAAATAACAAATTACTCACTTTTAGCAGCTTAAATCGTTTATTCTTCAGACTCATGTAAGGTATCTGCACAGATCTGACCCTAAAAACTGATAAAAGTAAAGCGTCACGTTCCTTATTCTTGTGCAAATTTAACAAAAATTGAAACATCTCTCCTATTCAATTCCAAGCGTGGATGTGGCTGTTATATATCAATATTTCTCGACTTTTCCCGCATCTCATCTTAAGTATATTTCCTCAGGTAAACCTTCCAAGGGAAAATAATAAAAATAAAAAATAAATTAGGTTTCCTTCCTAAAATATTTTCTTGACTATCCCTCCCTAAAAAGCAAGTCACTCCTCAAAATTCCATTGGCACTTGCTGATACTTCTTTTATGGTAATGACTATACGTTTTGTTTTATGCAAACCACACTCACCTAATCAATGGACAAGTTATAAAAGTAAATGAACTGTAAGTATGCTATTTCTTTTTTGTATTCTGAACAGTGATAATCACAGTACATTCATTATTCCTAGTTCAGTAGATTTCTGTTGCTGTTACGTTGCAAACACAGAGACTACATCTCTATAGCAACTGCCCTGGGCTTGCAGTTTGTCTTCTTGTGCTTCTGTTTTCCCTGTTAGCCTGAGAATTGACATGTGACTCATTTCTTACCAGCTTTATCACTTGTAGCTAGTTTATGCTGGGTCAGAATACAGAATTTACAAAAGAGAAGAAGCTAAGGTTTTTATTCTACCTATTTTTATTTCTCCAGGGATAACCAATAGATCCAGAGAATAAATATCTTAGTCTTAACTGTGCTATAATCTACAAAAATAAAATATTTATTTCTTGTGTACAAGAGCCTGGCATTATTTTATTTTTATAAACATCATCCATAGAAACTAGCAGATTCTTACTACGCAATGAAAACAGTACTATTATTTGACTCTTCTAAAAACTCTGACATCATCTAAAAAATATCATTATTAAGTTATTTTGAAATATCATGTACCCATTTATACCTTTTCTTTATTCATAGCTGCTAACTGGACAGTTTAAGACCATGGTTATTTAATCCAATATTTAATTGAGTTAAGTTTATATTGAAATATTTCTAAACTAACCAGGTTGAAATTTTAATAATTCACTGCTGCAGACCAAGTGGATGTTCCAGTCCACAGTTAAGTGACACTGCCAAGGGCAGGAGCAGGGATGCTCAGATTGAAGAAGTCATATGAATGCCCTGAATTAGGTCCTTGCGTGAAGTGAAGTCAGTTCGCAACCAACATACATGAGACCCAGATGTAGAGACTAAGCTGTGGCCGGAGCTGGAGTGGTTCTTGCACGGTTTAAGCTCTACTTCAGAGGCTCCTGGGTGGCTCAGTCGTTAAGCATCTGCCTTCGGCTCAGGTCATGATCTCAGGGTCTTAGGACCAAGCCCTGTCCAGCTCCCCGCTCAGCGGGAAGCCTGTTTCTCCCTCTCCTACTCCCCATGCTTGTGTTCCCTCTGTGTGTGTGTGTGTGTGTGTGTGTGTCTGTCAAATAAATAAAATCTTTTTAAAAATTAAATAAATAAATAAATAAATAAACTCTGCCCCAACGTGACAAGGAAAAAACCCAGCTGTTTGGGGGGTCTGTCTTTGCCTCTGAGTTCTGATATGACTTTTTTCCCAAGGTTGTTAATTAAAGAATAAAATTTTAAGTAAATAGTTTAAAAATATTCACTGTAAAAAATGCTAGTAATTTTATTTCTTTTTCCCATTTTGTTATTTTACATAACATCTCTTCCTAGAGGTCACATTTCTTTATTATTAGAGAAAATTTGCATAGTGACCTATTTTATCCCTTTTCTATTTATTAGTGAGCAGCTGGTATACAAAATCTAAATAAATGATAGAAAACCAACCCTCTTTCATATTACAAATGCTAAAAAGTTGATGTGAATATTTAAAGATCATTTAATTGTATTGTGTTAGAAATATCTCTGACTTAAAACTTCTTCCACATTATTCCATATGTGCCTGTACACAAAACACCAAGTAATTGACATAATGTACCGTAAGAGTCATTGTGTATGTATTTGAGCTTTGGTTCAACTTTTAATGTCTTTTAATTATCTCTGTAATTGTCAAAGACTAAAATCTAATCATTCCACTAATAAAATATGTGGATGGATATTTTCTCAGGATCCAGCTTGTGAATATGAAGTTGTATGCCTCAAATTTCCTAAACTCCAGAAGCACTGGTGGTTTTGGGAAAGAGATTTAGGAGTCAAAGAGGAGAGGCACATTTGGGAGTCACTGCTGGCCCTTCTTTCCATAGTCAGCCTTTGCCAGCCTGCTGACCACAGCCTGGCATGGTATCCATTTCCTTCCCACCTTCTCCCCTTCAGAGAAATTGCCTTGTTTGTCAGGAAGTTTTTGTTCATAGAGACACTAGATGCTGAGCTCATAGAGTAAGATATCCTGTGACTCGGAAATCTTTAAATACAAAATTTCTTCTTTGGGAAATCTGGAAGATAGACTGTGGATTGATGTGTCCTTTCTTTACTCTCTAGGAGAAGATTTGGAAGATGTATCATCTTCCAAGAAAGCTAAAGGTGAGCTTGTGAACTTCAGTGTATTTATACATTTTCTCTTAAGGCTACATGTAATGTTTTGTCTGTTTTATTAACCTATTCTTGATCTAGTCCTCAGCTTTTCCTAAGTAATGCTTATTTATTTATTTTTTTAAGATTTATTTATTTATTTGACAGAGAGAGAGAGAGAGAGAGATCACAAGTAGGCAGAGAGGCAGGCAGAGAGAGAGGAGGAAGCAGGCTCCCCGCTGAGCAGGGAGCCCGATGCGGGCCTCGATCCCAGGACCCTGAGACCATGACCTGAGCCGAAGGCAGAGGCTTTAACCCACTGAGCCACCCAGGCGCCCACTTTTCCTAAGTAATGTTTAGATGGTAGGCTTATTTTTTAAACACACAGCTTTTTCACATTATTTGGAAAAATATATATATGCATATCTGCACATATTGAAGACACAAATTGGACACTGGTTTATTTAAAAGTAATTATTAGATGCATTTGTTGTCCAATCTGCTTATAGGAACAATATTTCAAAGCTATCATTTCGCCAAGAATTGTGGGGATGTTATTTAACAGGAAGAGGACCACATTAGTGGTCAAAGATGAAGTTGACATATTTTTTTAAAGATTTTATGTATTTATCTGAGAGAGAGAGAGAGTGCAAGCACACATGAGCTAGGGGGAAGGGCAGAGCGAGAGGTAGAAGCAGACTCCCCATTCAGCAGGGAGCCCTACCAGGGGCTGGATCCCAGGACCCTGAGACCATGACCTGAGCCAAAGGCAGACATTTAACTGACTGAGCCACCCAGGCATCCCTGATGTATTTTTATTAAGAAAATTTGAAATAAATTGCCTATACTAACAGCAATGACATAGAGAAAGGGAGGGAAAGAGGGAGGAAGGAAAGACAAACCTCAGAAAAATAAGCCACAAGCAGAAGCATATGCTTAAGCAAGTCTTTTCAGGACTACATTTGTTTATCTGTATTGTAAAAGTTTCAACTCATTTGATGTGAGTGTGTGTGTGTGTGTGTGTGTGTGTGTGTGTGTGTGTGTGTTTTCCCTGAAGGGTTTCCTGGCTCTCTAGTTTGGCTTGTTATATAATAGATATTTTCTATTTTACTTCCAAACTTTCCTGTACACAATAAAGTTTACCTAAGAGCTAGTCTTGCCATGAAAATATAAGTACTATAGCAGTGCCCAGAATTAATTAACAGTGTAGAAAATAGTGCTTTGAGGAAAGACACAAGGGAATGGACACCTGAGTATTATGAAATGATTTACACTTATCCTAAGATATGTTTCTGAATCCTGGAGCTTTTAGATTTTTTTTTAAAAGTAGAATTATTAAAAACAACAACTGTTAATTTGTTTTCAATTTCTACACCATTGCTGAGACTCTCAAACTATTTTATATATAAATCTTCTGGCAATCTTGTTAGAATGGAATAAATCTGGGTTGGAACCTAAGAACTACCTTTATATTGGGCGCCTGGGTGGCTCAGTGGGTTAAAGCCTCTGCCTTCGGCTCAGGTCATGATCCCAGGGTCCTGGGATCGAGGCCCGCATCGGGCTTCCTGCTCGGCGGGGAGCCTGCTTCCTCCTCTCTCTCTGCCTGCCTCTCTGCCTACTTGTGATCTCTCTCTCTGTCAAAATAAATAAATAAAATCTTAAAAAAAAAAAAGAACTACCTTTATATCAGTCTCTAAGTAATAGTGAAACTCTTGGTATGTGGATCACACTTTGAGAAGAAATGTCCTTGAACTCGTTTAGCACCTGATGAAATCTAAACCTAACTTTCGTTGAAACACACACACATACTCACATCTTCCTAACATTTCAGGGTTTTACAGGAAACCCACCCCCACAAAGTCCAAATATGGACACCAGCTAGGAACTTCTCAGTTGGAGAAAGGGATTCAAATACATAAGTTCAATTTATCCAGCACTAGATAAATACATGCTATGTATCAGTACAGCAGAGAAGTCCTTGAACCAGATGAGAAAAGGGAAAGTTACAGGACACCAGTCTGCTAATGTTCTTTCTTGGCAAGAGTGATCAATAAAAACTTAAGACCCTCAAAAATTTAGAACGATTTTAACTACAATATTCATCCTTTAGCCAGCTCACTGTTATCCTATTATAACTCTGAACATCAAAGACCTCTTCTAAAGAAAGGAATATGTGTCAACTAGCCCTCCTCCGCGAACATCCAACACATCAGGACCACTTTTCCTATTTGAATGAGTGCCAAACACCACAATCTTTTCTTCCACTGGTTCCTCTTCTGCCACTTGTTCTTACCTAGAAAATGTTATGGTGAGAAATTGGAAGAATCTGAATAAGAGCCTAGTGTATATTCTAAGAAGAACATTAACTCCTGTTTCTTTCATATCATGCACCTGTTTAGACATTTTCAGTGCCCTACATATTTGTGTGATAGCTGGGAATGTACACATTATTTACTTTCATATTTTTCTTTTATATTTTTGTATCCACTAGAAGAAGCTGAAGATGTGTCTTCCACAAAGAGGCAAAAAAGTAAGTTTATAATTACATTAAAACTGTGGGATCATTTTCTATTAAAGGTAGTGGGTATAAATTGACACTTTAAGACTCTTAAGAAAACCAGTAGTAGGAGAAAAAGACGTTTAGCACAGACATGAAGAATAACATTAAAGTAGGTCATTTATATTTCGCAAAGAAGTTCACCCCTTTTTGTAGCAGGCAAGAGGCATGTGTTTGGAAGAATTATAACGTACTGATTGAAGTGGCAGTTTGGCAAAACGTTCTACATGGTTCTGACCCTGAACACTCTAACTGAACATGTTCATAAATGTGCTACTGTCTGCTTTGCAGTAAGACAGCTGAAGTGAAATGCTAAACGTTTTTATATCAAAAAGAAAAAAAAGTAGAAATGAGACTCAGCAATTCAGTGGCTTAGAAACTCACTTCTGAGATTGAAAGTCCTTCCTGGTTTTTCCAGATATATGGCAGGCTCTTAGTATTCAGTCTTTGGGATTGTTGATTTTAGAATGCAATCAACATTCATGTGCAGTTACAAAATTCAATATCCAATATTCTCATTATTCTAGAACTTCCAAATTAGACATTTTCCTTCAAATGGTAAGGCAATACATTTTGCATTCACATTTGCATTAAAGTTACTGTTAGTCAGACTAAAGGAAGCAATGTTTGAAATAGGTATAACAGAAGTTTGTTTCACGTAATGATTTTGGTGGGTTTTTTTTTTAGATTTTATTTGTTTTTTTGAGAGAGAAAGAAAGAGAGAACACATGAGGTTGGGGATAGGGGCAGAAGGAGCGGGAGAAACAGGCTACCCACTGAGCAGAGAGCCCCAGTCGGTCTGGATCCCAGGGCTCTGAGATCATGACCTGAGCCAAAGGCAGATGCTTAACCAACTGAGCCACCAGGAGCCTCTCACATAGTGAATTTAAAGTAAATAGATATTTATCTGAGGAAATGACATCAGTAACATTCTCTAGATTCTAAATGTTTCTTTAATGTATTTCTGCAGGGAATTACTAAAATGCCCACCACAATAGCAAATGCCTCCTAGTTTGCATTAATACTTGATTCATTGAACAAATATTAAGTGCCTACTATGTTTCAAGTTCTGCATTAGATGCTGGGACCATTGCAGCAGGCAAGAGAGTTAGTCATTATAAACCCTCATACCGTCATCTTGTGAGAAATATGGATAAATAGGCAGTCTTTCCAATACTTTTCAATATTATTGCAAAATCTGTAAAATCAAACTGGGCATATTTCTGGTTTAAACAGTAGTTTCCTAATTGTTAATCTACTGGTAATAAATTTGTGGCTATGTCACATAAACAGCTGAAATCTTTTATTTTAATAAATATTAAAACATAATTAAAAAAACCATCATACAAAAAGATAGGTGGATTGTATAAAGTCAAGTTTCTGTTTGGAATATCATACTACAGTCTTGCAAAGATGTCACCATTGTGGGGAAACAGTGAAGGATATAAGGGAATCTCTCTGTGTTATTTCCTAGAACTGCATGCAACTCTATACTGATCTCCAAATAAAAAGTTTAAATAAGAATAAGTCAATTCAATATTTTTAATAAAAAAGTTATCAAATATTTAAGTTCAATTGGGGGATTTACAGTAGAAAAATATTTCCTATTTTCATCTTACTATAAAATAGTTCTGTAGTCTGATATTCCTGAGTCTTTTATATAAGCTCTAAGATTTGCAACTGTGATGATATTTTCATTAACAGTCTATCAACATCAATTAAGTAGACGTGTCAGAACTGTGCTCGTGTCTGGGAAGGTTCAGCTGCAAAGCAGCCTAGCTAGACTCTTCCACTGTTAGCACTGGTGGTGCCATTCCTCTTGATGCAGACCAGCTTTATTGCCATCCGTGTCAGTAGCCCATCAAACCCCCAAGCACTCACAACCTTGGGGGAGGGGGCAGGTTGTATTACTGCCTCTCTCTGAACCTACAACTAAATAATAATAGTAATAATGATAATAGTAATAATAATTCTGGATGAGATGAAGTAGAAAGGAGAGAACTAAATTCAAGATTTCTCTAAACTACTTTCAACCCTGAAAGTAAGTGATTCAAGTCAGCTTACCCACAGGGAGATGAAATCAAAATAATCTCTTGTTGCTTCCTTCAGCCGCTTTCTACCCATGCTTTGTTTTATCCTACTTCATAAGCCCTTAGGCTTGTATGGATTTGGCCAACTTCAGCGTATTCCACATAGTACTCACTTCAACCGTCATTCTCTTCCTGGCCATTGGCGAAAAGTGGTTCATTAACAGAAGGCAAATAGATAAAATGGAAAGCACTGAAGAGTCAGTAGGTGCTCGTGATTGTTTGGAGAAGTGAAAGTCACCATCTCTTAACAAAGCTGCTCCCTGGGAGCATGGCTGGCATTAGTAGCTCACACTCATACCCACTGCACTACACTGCCTTGCTTGTCTTTAACACCTTCTCTGTGTTGCTTTCTGCTCTGGTGGCAGAACATTAATAAAGAGTAACTATGCTATTTCAGGAGAGCACTTGCCTCCAGACTAAGGGCAAGTGGAAAACCTCAAGACTCGAGGAACCACAAGACTCTCTGTAGTTTTATTAAAAGACTGAAAGAAAAAAAAGTAAATTTTTTTTACTTCGCATATGGATAAACTCATGCTTTAAAATATGTTACTATCTAACAGTTTTTCTGAGTGCAGTGCACATCACTAGATTCCTATAATGTAAGTACTTTGACTTTCTATGCCAGATCATTTTTATTATCATTTATTAAGGGCTCATTATGTGCCAGGAAAGATTTCAAGTGCTTTACATATGTTTACTGATTTAATTTCCACCACAATTCTAGGAAGCTTTTGCTATCGTTTTTTATTTTACACGCGAGGAATCCAAAACGCAATGAGGTTTAACTTTCTGGTTATTGTCAAGGCTATGTAACTGAAGAACTCATGTCCACCTACTTTGTACTAGTAATCTGTCTGTGTTTCACCTTTATTCCTCCTCATATTCTGCTTGTGTCAACAAGTTTTCATGCTCTATTCCACAGGCCCCATCAGTTTCTTCCAATGTGTCTACTTGGATGGATACAATGGCTATGGATTTCAGTTTCCGGTCACTCCTGCACACCATCCTGGAGAGAGCTCTGACCAACCAAGTTCTCCAGGACAGAAGCAACAAGGAAAATAGACACACACGTAGGACCCCTACAAGTGCTTTAAGACTTTGAAAATAGGATCTTCTGCTTGTCTGCAGTGGCATAGGCAATTGAAATCATGAATCTGAGGAATTTCTCTGAAAATGTTTTACTCTTCTGCCTGGTCTAGAGAGGAAGGATAGGCAAAGGGATTGAATGATAAGCAAACATGTTGAAAGATCTGGCACTTAAGAATCTGTTATTTGTGTTTGTTGCTAGGCGTGGATGCTTATATTTTTCAATTTCTACTCATTGTAGGGTTGCTCACAGGTTAAAGTTTACTTAATAATGATCTTTTAAACATAATTGACACAATTACACGATGGAATTCTGATTTCAGTTAGGTATGTATCTAAATGACAACACAGACTATGCTTTCAGTTTAAAGAGTACAGGAGCTTATATAAAAGCTACTCTGCATCATGTAGATCTCTAAACACAATCTGCCTACGAAGTTGATGTTTAAAAGTTTAATTTTATTTATGTCTCTTTCTATTTTAGCTGTGGTAATGCTCTAAGAATGGGTAATAGTTGCACCAAAGAGTGCTGTAAGTTCCTTGTGATGCTCCTTTAGATAGAATTCAAAATATCTCTGAATTTTGGACATGGTAAAATGGAGTAGAAATGTTTGATAAATCTTATCTCTAAGATTTGTCTTGAATTACAATTAGGATATTAACTCCAGTGGAAATATACCATCCATTTAGGCAGGTCTGATGAATCATTTGTTTAAAATAAAAGCAAATGAGATGTAGTATTTTCAGATTTCTCCAGACTATGCCCTAATGAAAATGTCACCTGGGTGAAATTTTAGATCAATCACTAAATTCAGGTGACAGTTGTGAAAGTATTTAATTTCACTTTAATAGGATCATTCTTTGCAGTTAAGTACATTTTCTTTCTCAAAAAAAGACATATATATATATATTATGTGTGTGTGTATATATATACACATACATATGTATACACATAAATGAATGTCATCAAAATTAAAGAAATGCATTTTAACCATAAGTGCTTCATGAGATGTCTTACTTGTTTTTTAGGTAAGTAGTTATCAGTGTCAATGAAATGAATGACAATCTTTGACTTACTTGATGATGCATCGCTGGGAATGACTATTTTGGTTTTGTCATCTTTTTATCTCCCAGTGATATGAACACTTATGTTCTTTACCACATTTTTCTATCAATGTTAAAAATTATGCCAATGTGACCTTTATCATGTTTACAGTTGCAACTCAACCTATGACAAATTAACTCAGGAAGTAAGTTACCTTTTCTGGAATTGTAATCACCCTCTGATGGGGTAGCCAGAGCCAATGCTAGCCAAGTGATTTATTTTCAAGGACTACAACTATCTAAGCTCTTTAAGTCCAATTTAGAACACTGTTTTACTAAAATATCATTAGGCTAGGGCATCAGTAACACATTCAGTATCAATAATGGATTTTCAGTGACTTTGGTGAAAAGAGTTGGCCTCAGGCACATGCTAGAGTGTCTAACTCATGCCACAAAAGCCGATGTTATAATGAACCAAGATTAATGACACTCTTTTCAGGGGACCTGGAGTGTGTAACTTCAGGACTGACCAGATGGTATGATCTAGCATAGCCCCTTCATGCAGCAATGGAAACTTGTGGGTGGAAGAGTGGATAAAGTTTATTGCTCAACTGCTCCTACAGCTTGTCCAATTTAATGAAGAAGGGCAAATACGACAGTTGTTTAGATCTCATAGAATGGTTTATCCATTCTTTCATTCAGTGGATATTTATTGAGTACTTACTTTTTCTAGGGCACTATGTTAGGCATTGGACTGTGTAAGAAAAATATCAGAAATAAATTCTATTCCCAGTGTTGTCCTGACACAATGTGTGCCCTTGGAACATTTCCTAAATGTACTAAGCTTGTTTCCCTATGTGTGAAATAGGGATCAAGACAAACAACCTGATACCTCACAGATATACTGTGCACAATGACAATATATCTTAATACAAGTGTAACATCAAAATAAATTTCTGAAATAATACTTTTGGATGTGACACTAATTTTTCCTCTGAGTGCTTTTCTACATTATATCATTGTTTCTTTCACTGTCAGTATAAAAACTATTTAATAAAAAGTAAAAAATGATAATTTGTTGTCATTGGAATTTAAACAAACCAATTAAGATGTAAATAACATTAATAATGATTGTTAAGGTTTATCTGCTTAAAGATGCAATGATGATAGCACTTGAAAAACATTAAACTCTCATCTGTTTGAATGATTCCATCAATAAAGTATTTCTAGTCCTTTCAAGTTTGTGCTTCACATTTTCAAAGGAAAAGATAAATGGTTGAGTTAAAAGTTTTGTCTTTAACAGGGCACTCACAATTCATGTCATATTGGTCATAAGTATGTAAACATTGAATAATTGTTTTCGTCTTCCATTTTGTCCAATTAGTATGAGCTACCCATCCCAACCATCTGCTCTTCCTCAAACTTCACTTCCTCTTAATAGATGACAGTCCAAAGGAAATTAATAACTACCTAAGATTTTTATCTATGTTTAGTTTTCATAAAGTCTAATAAATCATCATTCAAAAGGGACAGTTCTTTTTCAGAATAATTTCCATGGAAAGCCCCTGTATATTGATTCATTCTGGTATCTCCCTGTAATAACTCTTCATAGAAATTTTTGGAAACTGAAACTGTATCCTTGAGTTATTTTACTGGAAGAAGACAAAGAGAATAATGAATGTTATTGCTGATAGAAAACTCAGGGACCAACTGGCTCACCTGGCACATCCAGAAAATAAATAAATAAACCTAATCCCTTTGAGCATGTATTTGCTCAAAGTCACTGACTGCTTCAGAGCTTGGCCTAGAACCTTGGTCTGCTAGGTCCTACATGCCCTTAACTACATCCTCAGTGTGTTATTACAAAACTTAGTTAATTTATCCAGCATCTCAAAATTCAATTTTTGAATTATAATCAGTGTCAGAAATGTAAACCTAAGTGGAAAGATCTGCTTTTTCCTATATAAGAGCAGAAAAGGGGGCGCCTGGGTGACTCAGTCGTTAATCGTCTGCCTTCAGCTTTGGTTGTGATCACAGGGTCCCAGGATCGAGCCCTACATTGGGCCCCCTACTCCGAGGGAAGCCTGCTTCTCCCTCTCTCACTCCCCCTGCTTGTGTTCCCTCTCTCGCTGTGTCTCTCCCTGTCAAATAAATAAAATCTTAAAAAAAAAAAAAGAGCTGAAAAGGACCATAAGGGTGATTCACATTCACTTGCTTTAGAGATACAGCAAAGGAATCTCGGAGAGGTTAGGTGACATGCCAGAGTCACACTGCTAGTAGTAGCAGAACTAAACCCAAAACTCAAGTGTTTCGTTTTCTAATCCATTGCATGGTATTTACTCTGCATGACTCCATGTGATGTCTCCACCATTATAAGCTTCCCTCTGTAATTTGCAAATTCATTAAAGCATGGAAACTCAGCATAGATTTCCAGAAACTGGCCTCCTGACAACATTGCTCCACTCCTTTCAGTCTTATGTTACTGCTACCTTGTACCTTTCCCCTTGTTAATCCCATAAGACAGTTAGACATTCCTGTAGATGTTTTCTCTCATGTACAAAAATAAATAGCTTCATTTTCCCATACTATTTAGCTTCAAAAATGTTATAAGTCACTGTAAGACCCCAAATATTTACCCCCCAAAAAAGAAAGCAAAAAACAACTCTCTTTATATTTATAATGACTCATCCAAAGATGTGAGTTAAAATAAAAACATATGCTTTCCAAAACACATTTATACTCAAAATAAATAATGAAGTGAATTAGGGCTTATTAATATTTAAGTCATACAAAGTCCAGTAAGAAGTGCATGTTAGCCAATAGTAATAGCAAAAAAGGAAATTCTTGGTTTCTTACACAGTCACATAAGCTTGTGGTCACGTGCACCTTGCGAGATTGTCAATTCCCATGTCCATGCTCTGTGGTCAACTTTCAGCAAGAATTAACTGCTTGCATCAAGTCAGTAGTGCTATTTTACTTTCTTCCCTACCACATCCAAATCACTCTTAAAACACTTAGCAGGAGTATACTTCAGACCTCTGAGCAGAGCTGCCAGTCTAGATGTGTTTTCAGGATAAATGTGCCGGGGTAGAATTCAGTGGAGTAGTGGCCCTCAAACTTAAGGTCAGATTCTAATTCCAGGAGTACTTCTGGTCATTTAACTTCTCTGTTCCTCAATTCTTCATCTCTAAATAATCTCTTTGGTGAGGAAAGTTATGGGGAAGCTCCATGCAAAGGGATAGTATTGTTAAGACCTTTCAAATTCCCTTCCAGTTTTGTTATTAAATGGCTGAAATGGGCGTACCCGAACCTGAAGACCAAGTGTTGCTAAGTGGCATAAGCCAAAACAGCAAATGAAAGTCAGACTCTCATGAACCAACCACAAAAATGGAAACATTGCCACTGGCAAAAATAATTTTGTTTTAGAAAAATTTCACTACTTTGCATCATTTTCATGGCGTTGCTATAAATCAATGACAGCAAAATATCCTTTAAATGACTGAATCAGACCACACTGCGCTTGTAAGATGTCTATGGAAAAGTGGTACTCTGAATAGAAATCTGAGATGGAACTCTAAGTGACTCATGAAGTGCATTGGAAACGTGACCATGGAATTGAACATTCATTAGAAGGTATGAAGGTGTTTCAGCAATGTTAGTTAGGAAGTGTCAAAATAAATACTAAATGTTGTGTCTCAAAACATTTAGCATATGTCTTTGCTTAGGGAAGAAGCCTCTCTCTCATGTTCAGAACTCAATGACAAATTTGCATATATTTAATGCCATTAGGGACAGTGTTGGGATGATCTGAATGGAGGGTGCATTCTTTACAAAGAAGGCAACATTTTACAGAAAAGAAAAGACAACTCTGAATTTGAGCAGTTTTGAGGAACAAATGTAGCAAATAGATAATCCAACTGTTTTCATCTTTGGAACATATATGTATGAAAAAAATATTTTTAAAATTGGGAATATATTAACCTTGTTCAAAGTCAAAATGGTGTTAAAGCTGTACATGGAAAGTGTCATTTCATCCCATCTTTGTTGCCTCAGTTCCCCATCCACTCCTCTACTTCCTACAACTAATCACATTTATAGTTTCTTATGTATCCATCCTATGCAAATTCAAGTGAAAACAAACATATTTTCTCATTTTGTTACTTTCCTACACAAACACTGCCTGTCATAAACATCATCTTGTACCTTTCTTTCTTCAATTAATAATGTATCCTGGATTATTTCTTTATTCAAGGACATGTACACCTGCCCTATTAATAAACATATAAAGAGAGATACATCTTATGCACACACCTCAAGGGGAGAGCTAGATGCATCTATGAAACCATCACCTAGGTCAAGATATAGAACATTAACAGCACTCCAGAAGTCTCATTCGTGTCTTACCCAGTCAATATCTCTTGGGTAACCACTACTTTGACTTCTATTACCAAATAATTGCCTTGACTGTTTTGATCTTCATATGAATGAAAATACAAATTACATATTTTTGTGTCTGATTTCTATTCTGTGTAATTAAGTCTATACAGGTGAGGCATATTCATTTTGTTGCATGTAGAGGTTTATTCTTTTTTCTTTAAAAAGCACTACTATAAATATTCTTGTTAGCTTTTCATACTGCATATATGTGTGCATGGGAAGCTAAAGAACTTATATCTCAGAGGTGAATTAATGGCTTATAGATTATGCAAATGTTCATCTTCAGTGGATAATTCTAAACAATTTTCTAACTGCTTTAACAATTTGCACTCCAACAACAGTACAGGATTCCCAAATTCTTCCTAACACTTGCTATTGTCAGATTTATTCATTTTTAACTTCTAGCGGGTATAGAGTCATACATCATTATTCTTAGTCTTCGTGATGTGACTTGTCAAATTCCCCATAAAATACAAAGCAGAAGTGAATATGGAGCTGTTCCCATTGTATTTCCCTTTCTCTAGGATTTTGACCTCTTGATATCTAGCTGATGCACTTGCTTCTGATTTCTTTAGTTCGTTTTTTCAGCTAGCTTTAATGGTTGTTCTCAGAAAGAGGATTAATTTGATAAAATTACTATAGGATGGTTGGAAATGAATTCTCCTTATATTTTCTTTATAATTGTATAGTATTTCAATCTGTGGATATACCATCCTTTATTGAATAGTCCTGTATTACACAGATATATATCCATATCCAATTTTTTGCCAATATTAATGTTGCAGTGAATAATGTTGGACACATATTGCTTCATATATATATATATGTATATATGCATGCAAACACACAAGGCTAAGTTCATTGAANTTACACAGATATATATCCATATCCAATTTTTTGCCAATATTAATGTTGCAGTGAATAATGTTAGACACATATTGCTTCATATATATATATGTATATATGCATGCAAACACACAAGGCTAAGTTCATTGAAGAAGGACATTCAATTCAAAAATATATGCATTTATAATTTTGAAAAGGAGTCATTATTTTCAGACAGACTTGTCCCTGCTTTGTTGCTACTTCTGAGAACTCAGAGTTGTTAACATTTAGGATGAGGCTATCTCTTTATGGAAATGAATATTCGCTGCTGGATTTTGAGTTATGTCAATGTTACGGTCTTCCACAATCTGATTCTGAGCACTGTTTGCAATTGCTCATATAGGTTTTGTTGATCTCACTTATTTTGGTTGCACTTAAACATAGTTTTGAGTTTTCATGATTTGTTTGTTTGTTTCCAAGTTTTACCGAAGATAACATGATTTTGGATTTTTTTTATTTGTTCATTTGTTTGATTCTTTGTTGTCTTATGTAACTTCCAGGAAGTAGAAAAATAGGGATGGCATATTTCTCTTAGAACCAGAATAGCATTCATTTCCAAAAAAATTAAATATTTTTAAAGCTAGAAAATAAATTGAATTAAAGTTCTAAATGGCAGCACTCCGCTAATATCAGTCTACTGATAAAGTTTTGGATGACTGAAATACACAGACTTTTACAATAATAGACACTTGTTCCTTTTCAAATAAAGTTTCAATGTGGATTAGGATGCTAACCATACTTTTTTGAGCAATGGGGAAGAAATTTTCATTTGTAACTGTTACTTATGGAAATGTGATAATGTTAGGCAAAAGTTTTCTAACTGGTCAATTTAAATAACAAAAATCTGATACCTACATTTCAGATCTCTAGAAATAATGCCTATTTTTAATCTCATTATAAGCTATATGAAAAATATATTTAAAAAATCAAAAGATCAGATTTCACATTGTGATCTTAGCTTTACAATTGTACCTTTGATGTGAAATAGTCTTTAGTTCTCCTTAGTTCAAAAGACTCTTCCTGAAATATGTGGTAAATCCCATTCACATTCTATTTTATTCAGTTCTGCTAGAGTTTATAATCCCTGTCTAGTAAGAAGGAAACTTATATGCATGTCTAAAAGGACTTAACTAGACAGCTTGGCCATGCTACAAGCTACAAGTCTTTTCAAAATGAAAAGACTTAAGTGACTTCAGTATGTGTTGTTGATATCCATCTTACTGAAATTTGCTATTATAAGTCCAGTGTAAAAATATATTTTTTACTTTTAACTACAAACTCTTAGCTAATGGAGTGGGAATTGGTAAATGTTATTTGCCTCATTGATTACTTTCTATCACTTTTTACTGTAACAACGCTAAAACCAAAAATAAATAAAGCATATTTAGTGTGATGATTATTTAGAGCACGNAGTGGGAATTGGTAAATGTTATTTGCCTCATTGATTACTTTCTATCACTTTTTACTGTAACATAACGCTAAAACCAAAAATAAATAAAGCATATTTAGTGTGATGATTAGAGCACATTTTGAGAAATGATTTAAAAATTGTGCTTTACATTTTACATGACATGGCAAAGAAATAGCATATTTTACACGGAATGGAATATCTACTATGGAATATGAGACCACAACACCATTACATTTTCTGCAATTTAATTTCACTAGGTAGTGGTACTACCTTTAGTAAAGAAATCGGCAACTTTTGCAATAGAGAAAACAATTTTGAAACAGACTGAAATATTTTTGTCCTTTGGTTACCAGGCCAATTCCTAGATATATATATTTTTAGAGTATTTAAGAGAATAAAACTCAAACCAGGTTAGAATAAAAATGTCAGAATCATTCCATAGTAGACTAACTACTAGAACATATTAGTAATCAAACTAATAATCAAAAGTATAATGCTATTACCTTACAGTTAATGAGGACATAATTTCTTTTATACAGGCATACCTAGGAGATGGTGTGGATTCAGGTTCTAGACCACTGCAATAAAGTGAACATCACAATAAAGTGAATCAAATGACTTTTTGGTTCACTAGTGCATATTAATTATTGTAGTATTAAGTATGCAATAGCATTATTAAAAACAATATACATACCTTAATTTAAAAATACTTTATTATCAAAAATGCCAATGTTCGCCTGAGCTTTCAGAGAGTCATAATCTTTTTGCTGGTGGAGGCTCTTGTCTCGATGTTAAACTACTGTCTTATCAGGGTGGTTATTGCTGAAGGTTGGGGTAACTGTGGCAATTTCTTAAAATAAGACAACAATGAAGTTTGCCACGTTGTTGAGTCTTCTTTTGCAAGCAATTTCTCTACAGCACGCTATGCTGTTTGATAGCATTTTATCCATGGTAAAACTTCTTTCAAAATTGAAATTAATCTTTTTTAACCCTGATGCATTTTATTAACTAAGTTTATGCCATATTCTAAATCCTTTGTTGTCATTTCAACAATCTTCACTGCATCTTCACCAGGAGTAGTTTCTATTTCAAGAAATCACTTTTTTTGCTCATTCATAAGAAGCACCTCCTCCTATATTCAAGTTTTATCATGAGATTGCAAGAATTCAGTCCCATCTTTGGGCTTCACTTTTAATTCTAGTTCTTCTGCTGTTTTTACCACATTTGCATTTACTTCCTCCACTGAAGTTTTGAACTTCTCAAAGGCATCCATGAGGGTTGGAATAAAGTTGTTTTTTGTTTTTTTTTTTAAAGATTTTATTTATTTATTTGACACAGAGAGAGAGAGATCACAAGTAGGCAGAGAGGCAGGCAGAAAGACAAGGAGAGGAGGAAGCAGGCTCCCTGCTGAGCAGAGAGCCCGATGCGGGCCTCGATCCCAGGACGCTGAGATCATGACCTGAGCCGAAAGCAGAGGCTTTAACCCCCTGAGCCACCCAGGCGCCCTGGAATAAAGTTTTTCCAAACTTCTGTTGATGTTGGTATTTTGACCTCTTTCCACGAATCACAAATGTTCTTAATGGCATCTAGAATGATGAATACTTTCCAAAGGCTTTCAATTTACTTCTCCCAGAAAGGAATTACTACCTATGGCAGCTAGAGCCTTACAAAAGATATTTCTTAAATAAGACTTGAAAGTTAAAATGACTCCTTGAGACATGGGTTGCAGAATGGATGATGTGTTAGTGGGTATGAAAATAACATGAATATTGTACATATCCTTCTGAGCTTTTAAGTGACCAGTGCATTGTCAATCAGCAGTAATATTTTGAAAGGAATCTGTTTTTC
>LNAC01000060.1:5305512-5327388 GCA_002007465.1 Ailurus styani | reverse complement strand
CTGCCTGCCTCTCTGCCTACTTGTGATCTCTCTCTCTCTGTGTCAAATAAATAAATAAAATCTTTAAAAAAAAATAAAGTGAGAGACATACAAATCTTCCTTTCATTTGAACACTTAGAAGCCATTGTATCATTGTATAGTTATTAATTGGCCCAATTTCAATATTGTTGTGTCTTAGGGACTAGGGAGTCTTGAGGACAGGGAGAGATGGGGGGATGGCTGGTGGGTAGAGCAGTCAACACACACATTTATGGATTAATTTTGCCATCTGACATGGGTGTAGTTCATAGTACCCCAAAACAACCACAGTAATAACAAAGTAACATTACAGACCACCATGACAAGTCTAATAATAACTAAAACGTTTAAAATATTGCAAGAATTGCCAATATGTGACACAGAGACAGGAAGAAAAGAAATGCTATTGCAAAAAAATGACATCAAAAGATTTGCTCAATGCAGGGTTTCCACAAACCTTTAAATTGTAAAAACAAAACAAAACACAACAACAAAACACCATAGCTGCCAAGTGCAATAAAGCAAAGCACAAGAAAATGAGGTAGACTTGTATATGGAACATCAATTCAATGATGACAGGAATGAATAACTTTGGGTTTTTTTCAGGAATGATTGTTACATTATTAAAAAAAACTTAAACGTTTAAGAAATTTATCTAGTTTATATTTTTATTTGTATTCAACNGATGACAGGAATGAATAACTTTGGGTTTTTTTCAGGAATGATTGTTACATTATTAAAAAAAAACTTAAACGTTTAAGAAATTTATCTAGTTTATATTTTTATTTGTATTCAACAGGGTAAACTTTATTTTTAACAATGTTTCTTTATCCTTTACAGTCTATAAAGGAAGATATTTTACTTTTGGTATCAGCCCTGTAACTCTAATTTATCAATGAGTTGGGAAATTAGTATTCATGGATTTTATTAAAAAAAATAGCCATTCTAATAGGTATGCAGTGGTGTCTCTTTGTGGTTTTAATCTGAATGATTAATCTAATGATTACTCACATTGAGCATCTTTTCATATGTTTATTTTTGAGAGGTCTGTAAACATTCTAAATGTAAGTCATTTACCAGGAAAGTGTTTTGCAAATATTCCCTTTGTCTGTGTCATGACCTTTGATTCATTTCACAGTATCAAGAGTAGATGTTCAATTTGTCAATATTTTCATTTATGGATCATGTATTGCAGTCATATCTTAAAAAGCACTACTCTACCCAAGGTCATAAAGAAATCCCACTATATTTTCTTCTACAAGTTTTACAGTTTTTTAAACTTCTACAAGTTTACCTTGAAGTCTTTGATTCATTTTGAATAAATTTTCATATGTGTGCAAGATATGAATCAGAGTTTATGTAATATGAAAACCAATTAGTCTATCATTTATTGAAAAGGCTCTTTTCTACATAGAATTGGTTTTGTAATTTTTTCCAAAACCAATTGCTCATGCCTGTGTGGATCTACTTCTGGAATACTTTTCCTCTTCTGTTGATATCTGTATTTTTCGTTACACTAAAACACACTGAATTTGAGTTGTTAATATTTTGTTATTTTGCCTCTAAGTTCATGAAAATTATTAATATTTAGGTTTCTTTCTGCTCTAATGCCTTTGCTTAATTTTGGTAAATGAGTGGAGAAGTGGGACATTTTCCTTTATTTTATGGAAGGATTTATACAAAATTGGTGTTATTTCTGCAGAATTGGTGTTATTTCTTTCTTAAATATCTCATAGAATTCACCAGCGAAGTTATCTGGGTTGTGAGTTTTGTTGTTGCTGGAAGATTTTTACTAAAAATTCTATTTTTAAGATAAAGACGGGATTTCTTGGGTTATCAATTTCTTCCTATATGAAATCTGATAGTTTGTGTCTTTCTAGGAATTTGTCCATTGTATCTAAGTTGTTGAATTTATGAACATAAAGTTGTAATATTCCTTTATTATCTATCCTTTTAATGACTGTAAGATTGGTAGTGATGACCCATTTTTCATTCCTAATTTGGAAAATTTTATTCTCTCTCATTCTGACTGGATGTTTATCAATTTTTTGAGCTTTTCAAAAAATAGCTTTTTATTTCATTGATTTTTTTGTTTCTCTATATTCAGTTTTATTTGTTTCTACTGTAACCTTTATAATTTCCTTCCTTCTGCTTCCTTTGTCTTTACCTTGCTGTGCTTTTTTCTTGTTTACTAACTTGAAAGATTACATCATTGACTTGAGACCTTTCTTTTCTAAGGCTTTAATGCTATAAGTCTCCCACTAAGCACTGCTTTAGATGTATTCCACAAATTTTGAGAAGTTTGTTTTACATTTTTATTCAATCCAAAATAGTTTCTACTTTTCCTTTGACTTTCTTCTAAATCCATGGATTATTTAGAAGTTTAATTTCTAAATATTTGGGAATTATTCATATATCTTTCTGTTATTTATTTCTATGTCAATTCTGTAATGTTCAGAGAAGATAATTTCTATGATTTCAATTCTTTTAAATTTGTTGAGATTTTTTATATGGTCCAGAATATGTTGAATCTTGGTGAATGTTCTATGTGCACATGAAAATGATGTGTATTCAGTTGGTTTTTAGTGACCTGCTTTTATAAATTTCAATTAAGATAAGTTTGTTACTTGGGTTATTCAGATTTTCTGTTTCTTTATCGATGCTTTGCCTACTTGTTCTAACTATAAGCTGGAAAAAGTTTTAAAATTTCCAACTACAATAATGGATTTGTCTATTTTTCCCTTTAGTTCTAACAGTTCTGCTTCATATTTTGAAGTTCTGTTAGATACATTCACATTTAGGATATATATCTCTTCTTGATTGAATTGACCCATTTAACATTATGTAATGTTTCTATTATTGCTAATTTTCCTTGCCTTAAAATCTATCTTATCTGATATTCATTTAGATACATCATTCCTTTGATTAGTATTTGTGTGCTATATACATATATATATTTTGCTTTTAATTTATCAATCTCTTTATCTTTAAAATGGACTTCCCATAGAAAGCATATGGTTTTGTCCTTGTTATAAAGGCTTTACTTTTTTATCAAGACACTTTGTATTTTAATGCATAGGCTTACATCATTTAAATTTAATAAATTATTAATATGATTGCATTAAAAGCTACATTTTGGTTGTTGTTTACTATTTTTTTCAGCTGACTTTTGTTACCTATACTCTTTTTGCCTGTTTTATTTTTTTGGTAATTGTGTATTTGTTATGGTTCAGCTTATCTTCACTATTGACTTATAATTTATATTTTCAAAAATTATTTTATTATCTTTTAACTGGGTTATAATAAAGAACTTTCATTAATCATAACCTATGTTCAAAAGGTGTTTCCCACTTCATGCATAGTATAAGAACTTAGATTAGTATACTTACAATTCCTCCCTCTCACATTTTATGCTATTGCTATTTATTTATTTTTCTGTTACAGAATCTATAAACCAAAAATCTTTTTCACTTTTCTTGCATGAAAGAGTTAATCATTTTTCAGGGCAATTAAAAGGAAAAACATAGGTAGTACATGGGGTGCCTGACTGACTCAGTTGTTAAAGCATGAAATCCTTGATCTCAGGGTCATGGATTCAAGTCCCAGGTTGGCCGTCAAGGCTACTTAAGGAGAAAAATAAAAAGCAAAGAAAAACAAAACAAAACAAAACAAAAACATACCTAGTATATTTAACTTATTTGTTTTTAAGAATATTTATTATCTTTTAAATGTTAAAAACATTTTTGTAGGATATAAAATTCTGGGTTGAAAGTTTGCATATTTATTGTTCTGTTTTTCAAACTGAATGAAATCTGTTTTAATTCTTTTTTTACCCCCTCTGTGTGTAAAGTGATTTTTTTTCTCTGGCTGCCTTCAAGAATTACTCTTTATCTTTGATTTTCAGCATTTGAAGATGGTGTGCTTAGGGATATTTATTGGTATTTATCCTGCTTGCTGTTTGCTGAACTTCTTGAGTTGTGATTTATTTTGCAATTTTTCATTATTTTTGGTGTATTTTCAAGCACTATCTCTTCAAATATTTTTCCCCCAATTTTTCCTCTCTTCTTTTTCTGAAGACTGTATATAAATTCAACTATTTGACATTGCCTTCTGGCCTTGGATGTTTTATTCTGGGTTTCTTTCTCCATTTTTTTCTTTTTGTATTTCAATTTGCATAATTTCTGTTGCCTTATCTCCATGTTTATTAGTTCTTTCTTCAGCTATGTGTGTCAACTAATGAGACCTTCATAGGCTTCTTTTCTGTTACCTATTATATATTGCACATTTACTTTAAAGAAGAATTCAAGCATTATTATTTGACTCTTCCCTATAATTTCCTTACCTCTTAGCATTTGTCTGCTCTCTGCTGTTTATTCATGTTGTTCACCTTTTTCATTACACTCTTTATCATATAAATCAGATTTATTGTAAATTCCCTGTAGGGTATTTCCAATATCTGGCTCATCTGTGAGTCTGATTCTGTTAATTACTTTGTCTCCTAACAGTGATTTTTTTCCAGTCTATTTCTAGTATGTCTTAATTTTTGATTGATTATCAGTATATTATATAAAGTATTAAACATTTAGACAATCGTGGTTTTTCCTGGGGTGCCTGGGTGGCTCAGTGGGTTAAAGCCTCTGCCTTCGGCTCAGGTCATGATCTCAGGGTCCTGGGATCGAGGCCCGCATCGGGATCCCTGCTCAGCGGGGAGCCTGCTTCCTCCTCTCTTTCTGCCTGCCTCTCTGCCTACTTGTGATCTCTCTCTCTGTGTCAAATAAATAAATAAAATCTTTTTTTAAAAAATAGTAGTTTTTCCTGGAAACGGGCATGTTTCATGTTCTGGTACTCCTAAGATGGGGGATTGAGTCATCCAAGTCAACAGTGGAACTGGATTTGGGCTTTGTTATTGCTGTGATTATGTAACTTCAGGGCATCACCAGCTTCAAATTCCTCTGGTACAATTTTTGCTTAAATGAAAGATTATCCTGATATTCACACATATCTTATTTACACTTTTCCAAATGCTTTTGCTTTCTATATGCTGTTGTCCTTCCCCCACCAAGAGTCAGCTATTGCTTGTTACTTGGTGTTTGCTAGCCTGCATAGAGATGGAAGAGGACAGAGCTTCCTCTTCCTGAGTCAGTTGTTTTCCTGGGCTTCAGGGTGGGGCTTTCTCAGAAATCCTGCCCCCCTCGCCCCTGGGGTAGAATAGTGAGTTGTTTTTGCTTATTTGTTTATTGTTTGTTTTCTCTATCTCCTCTACCACAGTCTGCATCATCTTCGCTCTAGGAAAGTTAGTTTCAGCTCTTCCTGCCTGTGTCTTAACACTTTTTTTCTTTCCTTAGCGACAAACCAAGTAAGGCTCCATACCTTTCCTGCCTTCCCTCCTCCAGGTCTGCATCACTAAAAGAGGCTTTGTCCAGTCTCCTGTTCTGCCCCCAATCTTTCTCAAGTGCACCATGTAAGATCCATGAATAAGAGCCCATGAGGGGATATGAATTCTCCTTGTGTTTGTGGCTGCTAGGTGTTACATACTTTAATGGTAGCCCCTATTTACTTATTCATGGTACCACTTCATTGCAATTGTAGCTGATGTTTGCTTTTTCTCTGGTATGGAGGCCTTATTTTCCTCACAGCTCCAGTGAGGAAGGATTTACATCTTATCTCGACTTGGAGATACCTTACCATGTTTCCTTATATTGCATGCTAGTTTTTGCAGGTTAACGACAACTCTCCTGTGGGTTCAAGAAAAGCTATGATTCTATAGATTCCTTGGCATTTTCTTATTATTAAGATGGGAGCAACATTCTCCCTAGCTTTGTACATTCTAGACATAAGACAAGAATCCTCATGTTTTCTTTACATGATTGTTAGTCCAGCATGAGTTATATATTAGAAGAAAATAAGTCAATTTCTCTGGAAGCAGATTTTTAAGTCTTTAACTTGATAATAAAATACAGTTGGAATGGTTCAACCATTATCGAATACTATCAGGACCATTAAGAGTTAAAAGGTCCAGGGGTGCCTGGGTGGCTCAGTCCTTAAACGTCAGCTTGGGTCATGATCCCACAGTCCTGGAATAGAGCCCTGCATCTGGTTCTCTGTTTATAGGGAAGCCTGCTTCTCTCTCTCCCACTCCCCCTGCTTGTGTTCCCTCTCTCGCCTCGTCTCTCTCTGTCAAATAAATAAAATCTTTTTTAAAAAAAAAGAGTTAAAAGGTCCAGAATATATTTTTAAATCAGATAAGTACATTTACAACAGATATCTCTGTTAAAAACTTTAGAAATTCAGTATTATATGCTTTTATTTTTTAATTTTATATTTGCTCATTCTTCTTTTTCTAAAAAAAAAAAAGAAAGTAAGCCAGTCAAGCAAGTGGATGAAGTTATATAAATGTTAATTATCACATCTCATAAGAAGAGAAATAGTTCATTCCCATTATAAATCTTCCTAAATAAGTGTAACCCTTTCTCTAGTCTGTGAAAATGTTCATGTGACCCTATATAAAAAGAAAGATTCTGGAAAATGAATTTGGACTTCTTTTTAAAAAAAACTTCTGTACTCAATCTCAAACAGGATGTTTGACCTCTATTTTCATTGCCTGCTGGGGTTTTCCCTTTTTTAAAAAAAAAATTCTTTGCCAAATAACTATCTTCTTCTTACTTCTCTGTATTTCGTAATATCTCTAATCTAGGAAAAAAACCTTGCTTTTTCCAAACCTTGATGCTATAAATCTTAGTCCTTTATATACCTCATTAGCCTTTGTCATACATTATCTGCCCTCTTATTTTACCTTTTTAAAAAAATAATAACCCTATACTTGAATTTATATAGTTCAGCAAATGACATTTTAAAAGATGTCTTAATAACCTCACATTTGATGATTTCTTGAAGTAGACATTCAATGCTTTGGTAAAGGTCATACCATGATTTTAGAAACATAAGCATTAAACTCTTACACATTTCAGGTTCCTTGCCAAGGTTATACAACACAGGAAGGGTCCTAAAAAAAAAACCATGAAAGGAAAAAGTCTGTTTGTAATCATAAAAGATAAAGATCTCAAGGGCTTCATATTATCAACTGCTAGGTATCAGGTCCACATCTCAGTGCTACAACTCAACCCATCTTTAAATTGAATCAAGTCTTCTGATTGAATTCATATACATGGAATCATATAGTGCATACATGAATACACTTTTGGTTATTTTTTTTGTTTGAAATAATTTTTTTAAAGATTTAATTACTTGTTTGCTTTAGAGAGAGAGAGATTGAGGAGGGAAGGGGCAGGGGAGAGGGAGAAGCAGGCTCCCCACTGAGTGTGGAGCCAGATTCTCTCTCTCCCTCTGCCCCTCCCTCCATTCATGCTCTCTCTCCTTATCTCTCTCTCTCTCTCAAATAAATAAAATCTTTAAAAAGAGAGAGAGAGGGAGAGTCAGATGCTTAAACAACTGAGCCATCCAGGCATCCCTGACATAATTTTTTGATCATAGTTCTAGAACCATGAAGAGATTATTGACAAGCTTTGGGCATTGTGATAAGTAGAATGAACCCTGGGATCAGATTACCTGTGCTTAAGTCAAATAGTATTTGATCACTAACAAGTTATTTAAACTCATGACTCAATTTCATCATGTGTAAAACGGAGTTGGCAGTAAAAGTACCTATGTCATAGAGTTGTTATAGGATTTAAATGACAGTCTAGTAAAAACCTAGTAAGTGCCTAGAATAAAGAAAGTGCTCAATAAATATTGGTTTATGTTGCAATATTTTAGTCTGTAGATCTAACGACGAGATTAAAGTGTCCTGTGACTTATATATACTACCTTTATGTTCAATCTTGGCTGAATAAATAATCTTGGCCATCTTCTTGATTAACAACTGCTAATTTCAAAAGAAATATCTTCCATATTTTAGAAAAGATTCCATTTGGACTCTGGTAGAACATGCACTAAATTGTTGGTAAATATACCATTCTTTAACTGAGCTTATGACTGTCTATTTGGTCTTATAAAAAAATCTAAAAACTGGGCGCCTAGGTGGCTCAGTGGGTTATAGCCTCTGCTTTCGGCTCAGGTCATGATCCCAGGGTCCTGGGATCGAGGCCCGCATCGGGCTCTCTGCTCCGCAGAGAGCCTGCTTCCTTCTCTCTCTGCCTGCCTCTCTGCCTACTTGTGATCTCTCTCTGTTGAATAAATAAATAAAATCTTTAAAAAAAAATCTAAAAACCTTCCTATTATGAATTTCACTAACTCCTTCTCCAAAAATAATCTTAATTTTACTTTTATTTTTATCTCTCCTATTTTTGTAAAAGAAAAAGAGATAATATATATATGTATATATATATATAGGTATACATATATATATCCTGCATTTTTTATCTGTCATCCTAATTTCTAATCTATCTTTAGCTATTCTAAAAGAAATGGCAGGAAGCCTGCTTCTCCCTCTCCCACTCCCCCTGCTTGTGTTCCCTCTCACGCTGTCTCTCTTTCTCTGTCAAATAAATGAATTAAATCCTTCAAAAAATAAATTAATGAAAAAATATATAATCAATCTTTATTTATTTTTACCTGAGGGCCATGAAAAAATGACAGACAATATAAACTCTGTGACACCAGGCAGTTTGTGGGAATGTTTGGTTTTGAGATTCTTCAATAATATTTCATCAGCAGTCCATTCATTTTTATAGTAGTATTTAATTGTTTATACTGTAATTTGTTAATCCATTCACCTTTGAAGTACATTTGGGTTGTTTAAAGTTTTTGGCTATATTGAAAAAGATCATTATTAGAACATTCATGTGCAAGTCATATGTGGACATGTTTTCATTTCTCTTGAAGTAAACATGTAGATGTGGAATTTCTGGGTCATATGTAAAGTGTAGTTCATCTTTAAGATTTTATTTATTTATTTATTTTACAGAGAGAGACACAGTGAGAGAGGGAACACAAGCAGGGGGAGTTGGAGAGGGAGAAGCAGGCTCCCCATTGAGCAGGGAGCCCTATGTGGGGCTCAATTCCAGAACCCTGGGATCATGACCTCAGCCAAAGGCAGACGCTTAACAACTGAGCCACCCAGGCACGCCTGTAGTTCATCTTTAATAAAAACAACCGAGCTTCCATCTCTTATTACTTTTCCTGTCTGAAGAATTTTAAGTGTTGGTTTGCTGGCAAAAAAATCTCTCAGGTTTTATTTGTTAAAAAAAAAATCTTTGCTCTGTCTTAATTTATAAAGGATTTAGTTACTAAATATAGAATTCTAGTTTGGCATTTTTTACTTTAGGTATTGTAAATATGCCATTCCATTGTTTTCTGGTTTCCGACTTCATCTTTGTTTCTCATACATTATATGTATTTTCCGTCTGCCTTTAAGACTTTTTCATTATCATTTATTTTGACAATTTGATTTTTCATATAACTTTGTATCATGGTCTATGTTTTTTATCAAGCTTCAGTTTTATTGAGGACATTTATCTGTAGATTTATGATTTTGATCAGTTTTGAATATTGTCATCATTACTTCTTCAAATATTTTACTGTCCTTCATCCTTTTGGGATTCTAATTACACTTATTTTAGACAACTCGGTGTTTTCCAACATATCACTGTGGTTTTGCTCATAAGTTTTAGGTCTTTTTTCCCACTGTTCTCCCATTTGAAATTTTTCTGTTGCTGTGTGTACAAATTTGCTGATCTTTTCTTCTACAATATATAATCTGCTGATAAGCATACCCAATGAATTTTTTCATTTCAGATATTTTATAATTCTTCTCTAAGTGTTTTTGTTGTTTTTTATTTTTCACATTTTCCTCCTAATGATGTTTGTAGATTTTTAAAAATTATTTAGCATATTCATAATAGTCATTATAAAGTCTTATTCTGCCAATTCCATCGTATCTGTCATCTCTGGATCTATTTCTATTGACTGATGTTCTAAAATGGGGCATGTTTTTCTATTTCTTTATATATATGTTTTAGAGATTTTATTTACTTATTTGTCAGAGCAAAGGAGTGAGAGAGAGCACTAGGAGGGGGAGCAGCTGGCAGAGAAAGAAGCAGACTCCCCACTGAGCTGGGAGCCCGATGTAGGACTCCATCCTGGGATTCTGGGATCTTGATCTGGGCCAAAGGCAGACACTTAACTAAGCCACCCAGGAATCCCTATTTTTTTTTTAATATATTTAGTAGTGTTTAATTAATGCTGGTTATTTTTTACATCAGTGAATTCTGGAATTGTTGTCTCCCTTTAAAAAGTGTTCAAGTTGTTTCTGTTAGTTTTGTAAATCAATCAAGTTATTTATGGATTAGTTTTTATGGATTTAGTTAAGGCTTATCCTTAACCTTCATTATCCATTAGGCTAGTCTTTTACTCTCTGTAGTCTCCACTAAACGTTCTGGGCATTTAGTGAAAAGTCTCTGCTCTGACTGATTAAAATGCACTGAAATAATGCTCGGGGAATTGCTCAGGTTACAATGCTCCAGTTGTCACTTGTCTTACATCATGGAATTCCACTCTAAGGAAGCATAGATTAGTATTCACTAACTGACTCCATGCATGTTTATTGAAACTCTTTCTTTGTAACTCCTCCTTCTTAATACTCTACTGGGCAAAGTCCTATCTTTTCTGTCTACCTGAATCTGCTCTCTTCTCCTTAATGCTGCGAGTCTCCCTTGTCTTCCTCCTCCATGAATCATTTGAAAAGTCTCTCCAGGCAAAATGATGTGGTGATCATTGTTCTCATATATTTTGCTTCTTTTCTTTTGAGTCGATGTTCTGCTCAGCTTGTTGTCCAATTTCCAAAGATAGCTATGTCATATATATTTATCAGTTTTCTAGTTGTTTATGGTTCAAGAGAAAGTATGATATCACTATGTTGAAGTGGAATTCCCAAAACTCATTCATATTTTTTCCAGAATGTCTATCAACATCACCAGTCTCTTCAGGCCTAAATTTGTCTTGTCATAGACCTATGAAACCATCTAAGGAGAGAAATACTTAAAGTTAACAGGGTCACAAAAAGGCAGTGGTATGAGCGTTGAGTATAAGACATGAGGGCCAAGGAAGTAGACAAAGTACCCTGTTTTTCAGGCTGAGTCTATACAAGTCATTAAGGTATGAGTGAAATAGGGGTAAAAATGGATTTTCTTCATACAACACCCTCAAGTTTTAGTGTAAGTTAGGAGTGGGATTAGAGAAAAAACCAAAGTAAACATATTAAAATATGTTTCATAAGAAAAAAAAGAAATTAAGAGATAAAGTCACTGGGGGTAACTATAAGTACCCTGAGATGAAATTACTGTTCATTAAAAGAATATTCACTTAATGGGAATAGCCTAATTAGCAAGAGAATATAGAAATTAGAATGCTGAAGGAAAGTATAATGGGTTTTATTATAATTTAATGTGTAATAGAAATAAAAATAATTGGTTTGAATATGACATTTTATGAAAAACTTTCTAAGTGGTTATTTTTTCAATGTATCCACTGCAATTTTTATTCTGGGATAATAAATTGAGTAATAAAACAGTTTATGGTTGCATACTAGACAGAAGGTGCTGAGGAAAAAAAATGACTAACTATCCAGAAGTATTTATTGGGTTAGAATCAAAACATGACAATAGGCCAGAATCTCCAGGATGAAAAATACTGTGAGTCTAAGCACGCAGATCCTTCTAGGGTGTATTTAGTGAAGAAAATAGCTTATATCACACTGGTTTATAGTACATCACCAGCCTGGGCTTCCTGAGGTAAACATAGATGGCTGGTTCTTAACCAGTAATAGAGTAACCAAGAGTTCCTCCATCTTGACCTTCCTTCCAGGTCCTATCATTATCTGTTTGTTTTGGTTTCAACTATCAAAACTGAAGAAAGTCCTTCTTTATAAGATTTCTCTTTCAGAAGTCACAGAACACATTTTTATTCTTTTTTTAAAAAAGATTTTATTTATTTATTTGTCACAGAGAGAGAGATCACAAGTAGGCAGAGAGGCAGGCAGAGAGAGAGGAGGAAGCAGGCTCCCCACCGAGCAGAGAGCCCGATGCGGGCCTCGATCCCAGGACGCTGAGATCATGACCTGAGCCGAAAGCAGAGGCTTTAACCCACTGAGCCACCCAGGTGCCCCACATTTTTATTCTAAAGGCATTCATAATTTATTTTATTAAGTGTAAACTGCATGGTTTTTCAGTCACTAATTTTTCAATCACTTTTTGGGAAAAGTGGACAATTTACTTCAAAGTAGTTTCTGTGTGTGTGTGTGTGTGTGTGTGTGTGTGTGTGTTTCATCTTGCTTGGCCAATGTCTTCATGCTTTTCTATCCCCTGCCAGCATTTGATCTAACAACCTAATGTATCATTTATTTACTCTACAGGCATAATTGTTTAATCTACCCTTAAAACTCCTTTCTTTTCCTTTAGTGGGATGTACCCATTTGCGCTTGTAGGCCTCAGCAAGGCCATGCCCCATCACTGGCTTTTTCTTCCATTTAAAAATATATATCTCAATTACTTCAGAAAAGCTGGTAATAAAAATCACTTGGCTTTGAAGTCATACACTCTTCAAAGTTTAAATCCTACTTCTGAATCTTATTAGCCTTTTGACTTTAGGAAATTAACTTAATCTCTTTGAAAAACAGTTTCCTTATATAACACAGGAATGTTAGTAATATTTATACCCTATTGAGTTATGGGGAAGTTTAAATGAGAAAACACATGTATGGTACATTGCAGGTATTCAGTCTACTTCATCCCTACCCTTCATTTCTTCTTGTTGACCCTAATTCCATGCTATAAATCCTTGACAGTTGATTCTTCTTCTTCTGATTCTTCTTCTTCCGATTCTTCTTCTTCTTCTTCTTCTTCTTCTTCTTCTTCTTCTTCTTCTTCTTCTTCTTCTTCTTTTTTGTCAAACAAGTGACTGATTTAAATTTTGATTGCTGAGGCATGCATTCTCTCTGCACTGGGACTCCTTTGTTTTAGGGATCTTGCTTGATTGCCGTAACTGAGCATTTGAACCACTTGTCCTTTCTCTTTACATGCTTGAAATTCCTGCTCTTATGTTTTAAACTCATCCATAAAGAGTGAGCCTGGGAAACCTTAGCAAATTCCAACTCCCACCCCAAAAACCTCCTTATCTGGCCCCAGGTATAATTTAGTGATGGTTGTTGCTGAAGGGCATCTTGCAATCTTAAGAACCACAAGGGCCAGTCCAACCACAGCAGGGTGTCTGCTTTTCTCTCTCACTATGTCCCTCCCCCTGTTCTCTCTCTCTCACATGCTTTCTCTCTCAAATTAATAAATAAAATCTTTAAACAAAAAACAAAACAAGGAGACAGATCATAGAATCCCACAATCCTACCCAATACAGTGGAGAGTTTAAACTTTGGGAGTACACACAGCCTCCGACCAGAAACAGAGTCTGAGACGGAGCAACAAAAACAAATCCTTATTATGCCTCTTCCAAATTGTTTTCCAAAAATTAAATAGTCTAAAATATTTTCCTCTAATGCTTTCCTACTTGGACTTTAACTTTTAGACCGGTGAGTAGTAATCAGCTTTAGGTTTGGGTTATAGTCAAGGCTCTCAGTCTTCTCAAGAATTCCCTGAGAGAACCAATCCATTCCCACCCATTTACTCTTTCAATCTTAGAAGCTCTGTATTGCACCTTAACTTTCTTTTTCTTTTAAGTCCAAGAAATGCTACATTCTCTTGTCTGTTATGCCCTTTTTAAAAATCAGGTGTCATCACGAAGCATTTCCCTACTGATGTTTTTTAAAAAAAAGTTAATTTAATCAGCATGTGTAATTTTCTGCTCTCTTGCAATTCATTGCCTCTGATGCCATCTCCTAAAAACACCTTTTTCTCCTCATTTAGTTCAATTTCTACAGAGCTTTGGGGAAACTCTATTATGCTAATGATGAGGCAGATAAGTGCTTTACTTAAATTAAATTAGCAAACACAACCAATTACTCTGCAACCATTCTGAACTTAACAAGAAAATTCATTATCAGCACAGAAGAGATAAGACCTATTTTTTTTTCTTAACCTTCTTTGGAGAAAACTTCGTCCGTGCCAAAAAAGTCCCATCAAAAGGATTAATGGTTCACTGGTTGAAGTCAACTTCCTTAAATTGAAAGCTGGCATAATAAGAGTTTGTGGTTCCACTTGTCTCTCAATTAAAGAGCTATAAAGTTATAACCCTAGCAGGTAGTTTTAACTATGAGAATTATGTCCTAAAATAGCTACCCTATTGCATTTATCAGTAAAAGCCAAGCATTGTTTCTTTTTTTTAAAGATTACATTACACATTTCCTATATTATTTTTTAGTTGCCCCGGGAATAAAATTCACATATTATATATTATAATGTTGGTCTTCCAGTAAGAATATTAGGCAACAATCTTACATCAATTCATTTTATAAACATTTGGTGAACATAAATTGTATGCCAGACCCAAAGCACAATTGCTAGGAGCTAAAAATACCCCCAAATGAGTAAACTGTAGTTCCTACCCCCAAGCATCTGCAGTCCAGGGGAAGAGACAGATCTGTAAACAAATGTAAAATAATGATATGAAACCTACAAAATGGTCACACAAACTGTGACAGGAGCCTGGAGGAGGCTGTATTAAATTCTATGCTATGAGGTATAAGAGGAAGGATTGGGAACATTTACAGAGAGACCTGATGGTAGGCAAGGCAGTAGAAGTCAGAATTCTGGAGAAAAGGAAAAGTATCAGCAAAAGTCCAGGGTTGTGAAAATGTGTAATTTGACAAATTTTTTTAAGGACAATCATGAAACACTGTGTGGAAGTATACGTTATGCAGTGAGGATAGGGGGAGACCAAGATAGGCAAAGATGCTACCAAGGTATCTACTTCAGTGGTGGAATATGAAATTCATAATAGAGAACATATTATCATATAAATTTTAAAAGGACTACATAGCATTACTCAAAATGTTTAACCAAGTGATATCTATTGCCTGATTACCCAAACTAAAGACTTAAATTTATGAAATGAGAGCTCACATCACACTGAAACAGACACGACTTAGTTGTTTTCTATTCCAGATGATGTTTCCTTCCCTAATTCCTGATTGTTGCAAACAACTATGCCTTCATTTCTTTCAAGTAATAGCTCATGAAATTGTTCCAGGGGATAAAAATGTTCTCCTATCCTACCAACCAGAGCTGGACTGACTTGGCAAAATGAATGAAAGCAACCCCACTAAGGCATAATTTACATAAATGGTAGCTTTTCAAATGTATTTATGGACTGTACTAATATAGAAATGCTGTTATCTTATACTGTTGGGCTATTTACTATTTTTTAGCTGAATAATTCAGCTCAAAACCTTGATTTTTCCATTTTCCGGTTTAATAGTTCCAACTAAGTCTTTAAAAGAACACTATTTACACAGATATTGATTCTCAAGCCACAAATCTGTCTGTGTCCACATGTTCTTCCTTATCACCTTTCTTTCCTCCTGAGCCACAATTTCCCACACCAAGTTCTAACAACTCTATCTTCCCAGTGTCCATCCACTTCTTTCCACCTTCACTTCTATTTCCTTAGCTCAAATTACTTACATCCATTTCCTGGTAACTATAGCAGTGTTCTAAGTGATCTCTCTTCCTCCAGTCTCATCTATTCAGTCCATTTCCCATACTGCCATCAAAAGTCTAATTATGTCATTCTACTGCTGTATCATTCCCATTGGTGGCTTCCCATTACCACTAGAAGACAGTCTAAGCTCATCGTAGAATATACCACTCTTCTCTGTGCATGTTCAGATTTTCTCTTCACACTCGTCTGTCACAACTCCCTAGGACCATTCCTTCTCACTCTGTGTTTTTGCAAGGCTAGGACACTTCCACCAGCATAGCCTTCAACCAATAATATCTTTACCAGATCTTCCCTTGCTTAATTCCTACTTAATCTTTAGGAATCAGTTCTATAGTTAAATGCTCAAAGAAGCCTTCCTTTTTCTCCCAAAATGAATAAATCTACTCGTCAATATAGTTAATTTTATCACAACCTATGGCACTTAAGTTGCTGGATAAACTCTTCTTACTGCCTTATGAATTTTTGAGGACTGAAACTGTATCTTTCTCATAAAAATATACCCCCAGTGCTACCACAAAGATTGATGCATAGCTCCAATATATATGTGTATCCATTCATGAAATAACTGTTAATTCATATTAAGTAGTGGATTTGGGCATAGTTCTTACCCTTTATACATAAACACAACCCCAAATTCTTCTTTATGGCTCCGGTCTCTCATTCAAATGAAGTTTTACGGCATACCTTGATTTTTGGAGGGAAAGTTGGAGAAACATTTTTGGATATCTTGGAAACCAGTGAAATGCCAGACATGGTAATTTTGAAAATTATTTTAGCTCACAAATATATGACTTTGACAAAGTCATCACAGCCCTTGCTATCCTGAATAATTCCTGTAGCTCTGCGCAGTTAGCCTTTATCTCTTCTCAGTTGTAAACAATGCAGATTTCACTTTTTGGAAGCCAACTTCATCTCCCTTTCTAGCCTGACTTAAGTTCATATCCTCACCTTTTGCCTGATCATTTTTCTCCTGTGTCTCAGAAGCCACCAACTCCCATGATTATTCTAGGCCTCTGTGCTGGCCTTTGAAGTTCAGTGTCTTATGAAAAAAATTGAAAATCTGTCCTCACCATAAGTTTCTTTTACAGTTAAATAAATTTTGATCTTTAGACAACCATACCATCCCAAACACTAATTTTAATCCAAAAGTTAGGATGTAGAGAGAGAATGTTCTTATAGTCCCAATTGACTACTCTCAATTTTTTTCAAGTAGGAGAAAGATGGTGCCACCACTTCATGTCAGAGATCTGTAGCATTCCACCTGTAATCTTTTCACTTAGAAAGGCTGCATTAATTCTCCCAGATTGTCAGGCCACCCTTTAGGACTCATAGTGATTTACTTTGATAGCTCAGAGAACTGAAGTAGAGGCTCTAGTAATCTCTTGCTACTCAGAGCGTGGTCTACAAACCAGCACAGGAAACTCATTAGAAATGCAGAATCTGGGTGCCTGTGTGGCTGAGTCTCTGAGTGTCTGCCTTCAGCTCAGGTCATGATCCGAGGGTCCTGGGATCGAGCTCCTGCATTGGGCTCCCTGTTTGGCAGGGAGCTTGCTTCTCCCTCTCCCACTCCCCCTGCTTGTGTTCCCTCTCTCGCTGTCTCTCCCTCTGTCCAATAAATAAAGAAAATCTTAAAAGAAAAAAGAAGTGCCGAATCTCAGACCTATCCCAGACCTAGTAAAGTAGAACCTACATTTTAACTAAGATCCCCAGGTGATTCACAGGCATATTGAAGTTTGAGAAGCAGAAAACTAAGGATTTCCCCTGAGTGACAGGGGTGGACTGAGTCTTCCAAGCCACCTTGTTAGAGGTACATCACAGCTTCTCTATCTGTTCTGTCTCTGATCACCTTCATCCCACAGTAGCAATGGCTCCATCACAAGATGATAAACCTTAAACCATAGAAATTTAGATGTCTATTTAATACTTCAGAAGGTTGGAGAGCTTGCAGAGACTGAGGGAAAGGAGACTGAGGAAAATAAGAGAAAAAAGTGATCGTTCTAACCCTACTTGAATTATGAGATGAGATTAGATAGTATTAGGTAAGTTTCCTCACATGAATTTTATTTTTTTCTGTATTTAGTATAATTATTATTATACCCTAATGGAAAATATGCAGAGCTATTCCAATACTTTATATATCTATAAATCAGTATTTTTTTCTGAATTGTATTTTAGGAAGTGATTACAAATACATATTGTCTAGAACCTCTGTGTAGCATTTTGCATTGACTCAATATTATGCATTCTATTACATAGACATGGACTTTGGCCTAAGGTACTGATGGATCTCTGCTTTCTGAGCTATTTGGGAGTGAGTTTGAAATCAAGTCCACTTGAGAATGGAATATTAAATGCCATGTCCATGTCAAAAGACTGTTGGGTGGTTTTGAGCACCAATATCTCAGACAATCCAGTCTGCTGGCAGGGGTGTGACTGTAGAAATCCTGGTGACCAGAAATAACTGGCATCAGGAAATCAGTAGCAATACTGAGATCTGAATTCTTTCACTAGAGGGCTGTAGTCCATTTCACTGATATAAGAAATGGGAACCAGATCCCTAAAAGAAGGGCTACTGAGTGCCAGAAGTGGAATCTGGTTTGGGCTGGTTCTCCTGAAGGTGTCATATCACAGAGGGTAATGTGGAATGCACTGGCAAGGAACAACTATGAGAGGATGGGTGTTATAGAAAACCAAAGATTCCACAGTCCTGGAACAATGACAGCAATTCCAGGACTAATCACCTGTGAGGTCTCAGATGCTGTTACAAGTTAGATTATGTTCTCCTCACAAAAGATATGCTGAAGTCCTAAACCCCAGTAACTTCAAATGTGAACTTAGAGACAGAGACTTTATAGAAGGAATCAAGTTAAAATGAAATAATTAGGGCGCCTGGGTGGCTCAGTGGGTTAAAGCCTCTGCTTTCGGCTCAGGTCATGATCTCAGGTTGCTGGGATGGAGGCCCGCATCAGGCTCTCTGCTCGGCAGGGAGCCTGCTTCCTCCTCTCTCTCTGCCTGCCTCTCTGCCTACTTGTCATCTCTCTACCTCTGTGTCAAATAAATAAAATCTTTAAAAAAATGAAATAATTAGGATGATACCTACTCTAATATGACTGGTGTCCATATAAAAAAGGAAATTTTAGACACAGAGACTCACATATTGGTGGAATGCCATGTGAACATGAGGAAGGCCATCTATAAGCCAGGAGTGAGGCCTGGAAGAGATGTTTTCCCTAACAACCCTCAGAAGGAGCCAACCCTGCCAACCTTAATTTCAGACTTCTAGCCTCCAGAGCTGTGAGACAATAGATTTCTGTTGTTTAAGTCACCCAACCTGTAGTATTTTGTTATGACAGCTTAGCAAACTAATATAGATGCCTCAGCTAAGACAGAATAAACCATCTGCTTCAGTTTGTTTTTGAATGATGCAGGCCCTGGAGGAACTAACTAACTCACATTAAAAGTTTATCTTATTTTTGGATATCATGCATTATAAAGAAATCACCTGTCAATTCGTATTCTGAGACGTTCTCTGTATTTACTTAAATACATGATTATTTTGATGATCAATGATTCTTCCTCAGGGTGTCTGTATTCACATTACTTTGGGCATAAGGTGATACTCACCATCTTCCATTATTCTCCTTTATCTTCCTCCTGTATTTGCTCTTCATGTTTGACTTATATTTATTGTTTTTCTTCTCTTCACTTGTATATATGTAAGCTTCCTGAGAACAAGATATTTGTTTTCTTTCCTCTCTAGTACCTAGAACAAGGCCAAGCCCATAGTAGACACTCAACAAATATGTTACATGAATAAAAACACATTTATGATCACACCATTAATCTTTAAATGTCTTGATCCATTAATTATTCTGTCAGATTCATACCAAAGCATATCAATATGTTCCTGTCTTCTTTTGCTATTGACAGCGATATGATGAGGCTGATTGCAAAGGCAATAAACAAACAAAAGATTGGAATTCTCTTAGAAAGCAAATAATACTGGAGCATTTGCGTGGCATAGTCAGGTAAGCCTCTAACTCTTGGTTCCAGCTAAGGTCATGATCTCAGGGTCATGATCTCAGAGTCTTGAGATCAAGCCCCCTCATCAGCCTACACACTCAGTGGAGAGTCTGCTTAAGAATCCCTCTCCCTCTGCCCCTCCAATAAATACATAAACCTTTAAAAAAGGAAGAAATAAAGTAATACTAATAGTAGCAATTGTAACAAGTCAAAGTTATAGGGAGAATTTGAAAATGGTTTTTTGGGGAGGGTTATAAATTTTATAAGCATTGTTATCCTTTCTGCTATGACTTCCCCATCTTTCCAACAAATAATTTTTTGCATTAAATCATGCAATGTCCACAGTAGCCAAACTGTGGAAGGTTCCAAAATGTCCTTCAACAAATGAATGGATAAAGAAGATGCAGTTTATATATACAATGGAATATTACTCAGCCATCAGAAAAGATGAATACTTACCATTTACATTGACATGGATGGAACTGGAGGTTATTATGTTAAGTGAAATAAGTCAGTCAGAGAAAGACAATTATCATATGACTTCACTCATATGTGGAATATAAGAAATAGCACAGAGGATCATAGCAGGAGGGAGGAAAAACTGAATGGAAAGAAAGAAGAGAGGGAGACAAACCATGAGAGACTCTCTTCAATTTAGAAAATAACATTCATTACCTTATTCTGTTAACATTGGAGGGAATCGATCATCCCAACACATGGAATCTAGGAGAGATTTAAAACTCTACCACTTACTCAAACAGTCTTCACCCAAATCTTCCTTACATTAGTGTCCCTCCTTCTCCAATTTCTGGAGGTAGTTGGAACTGGTATTTTCTGAACTTTTTGAAAATTTTTCAGAAAAAAAATGTTTTATTGACTTTGAGCTTTCCCCTCCTTACTTAGGATTTGTCTTCTCAGTTTTGTTAATTCCTCTTTCTTCATCTGCTTTCTAGCTTCCAAAATTCTGTTGTTCTTTCTCTTCTTCTTTATCTGTGGCTTAATATTTAAACAAAAAAAAATTTAAAGGATTTGTTGTAGTTTAATGAGGGTGTGGGAATTAAATTGAATGTATATGATCAATGTGCTTTGAGGTACAAGTATAACATCAGCTTTATCTTAATATGATTTTTATATTTTTAAAACTTTTTAAAAAAGATTTTATTTGACAGAGAGAGAGGAAGCACAAGCAGGGGGAGCAAGGAGAGGGAGAAGCAGGCTCCCCCTCCCCACTGAGCAGGGAGACAGTTGCAGGGCTCAATCCCAGGACTTTGGGATCATGACCTGTGCCGAAGGCAGATGCTTAACTGACTGAGTCACCCAGGTGCCCCTAAAGCTTTAATTAGTACACCGACATGTTCCAGCTTCCTATGGTAAAGATTATTGTGCTTATGGCTACCATTACATACTGTCAAACATCTAGAAGAAAAATTAAATACTCATAATTTTTCCATAATTCTACATGGTCTGTGTGATTGTGATGTTGGCAAAATATCTGCATGAGTAATTGAACATTCACTTTTCATCTAGGGAGTTTGTTCAAAGTTAAATGAAGGCTCTGTTCTGCGATCTCTTTGACCTTCATGAGAATAAGAGTGATGTCATCAACTACTAATGCTTCTCTCTCACCATCCCCCAGGAACCTAAAGTTTTCATCTCTTTACTATTAAACTCTTAATCCTTTATTTGCAGAAATAAATGACTGATATGAGGTACAAGTGTTATTTTAATTTAAATTTGCATTTGAAATGAACTTATTATGAGAGCTTTAAAAAAATCCAGTAAGGATTGAAGGCAGGTAATGGTCTTATATGCAAAGTTTCCTCTTTGCTTCTATAATCATGACTCTAGATTAGTCTTGATTTGATATACTCAGTGCATATACTCGCAAATACAGTAACAGTGAATGAAATAGTGGGTAAGGTTTTCAAAATTCAAGACAGATATTCATGTTCCCTCTTATCAGTTAATTATGGAATTCCATCCATAATACTTCTGAATAAGTCATGCCATTTGTTCCTCCTCCCTTCATTAGCTTTAGAAAAATACTTTTCGGGCGCCCGGGTGGCTCAGTGGGTTAAAGCCTCTGCCTTCGGCTCAGGTCATGATCACAGGGTCCCGGGATCGAGCCCCGCATCGGGCTCCCTGCTCAGCGGGGAGCCTGCTTTCTCCTCTCTCTCTGTCAAATAAATAAATAAAATCTTAAAAAAAAAAAAA